>UCOK01018382.1:0-17850 GCA_900474325.1 Synergus umbraculus | reverse complement strand
GGTTCAGATTCCTTCGATTAATCGATTCTTGGTGCCTGGGAATCGATTTTTCGTAATCGATTCTGGGAATCGACAATTTCGTCGGAATCGATTCCGATTTCTTCGATTAATCGATTCTTGGTGTCTCAGAATCGATTTTTCGGAATCGACGATCTCGTCGGAATCAATTCCCACCGATCGATTCACAACCCTTATCGATTCCGATTCCTTCGAATAATCGATTCCAGGAATCGACGATCTCGTCGGAATCGATTCCGGCCGATCGACTCGCAACCCTAATCGATTCCGATTCCTTCGATTAATCGATTCTTGGCGCTTGAGAATCGATTTTTCGGAATCGATTCTTGACTTTGGAGAAATCGATTCCAGGAATCGACGTTCTCATCGAAATCGTTTCCGACCGATAGATTCGCAAACCTAATCGATTCCGATTCCTTCGATTAATCGATTCTTAGTGCCTGAGAATCGATTTTTCGGAATCGATTCTTGACTTCGGAGAAATCGATTCCAAGAATCGATGATCTTGTCGGAATCGAAGAATCGATTCCCACCGATCGGTTCAGATTCCTTCGATTAATCGATTCTTGGTGCCTGGGAATCGATTTTTCGGAATCGATTCTAGGAATCGACGATTTCGTCGGAATCGATTCCGATTCCTTCGATTAATCGATTCTTGGTGCCTGAGAATCGATTTTTCGGAATCGATTCTTGACTTTGGAGAAATCGATTCCAGGAATCGACGTTCTCATCGAAATCGATTCCGACCGATAGATTCGCAAACCTAATCGATTCCGATTCCTTCGAATAATCGATTCTTGGTGCCTGAGAATCGATTTTTCGGAATCGACGATCTCGTCAATCCCTGGAATCGATTTCTCCGAATCGATTCCGATTCCTGATTAATCGATTCTCAGGCACAAAGAATCGATTAATCGAAGGAATCCGAATCGTTCGGTGGGAATCGATTCCGACGAGATCGTCGATTGCTGGAATCGATTCCGAAAAATCGATGGGATCGCCGCTCTCGGTCACTCTCGGCTGCTTGACGATCAACGCCGAGCGGATCCGAGAGCGTCCGGCTCGAAACGAGTTGGACAAGAAGTGGGAGAAGGACTAGAAGAGAAGGAAGAGAAACGAGGCAGGAGAAGCACTGGAAGTAATTCGTGGAATGTCCTTGAAGAGAACAGAACTGAAATCTGTTAACTCCTAAAACCCCACTCTTACCCAGTGATCCCAGATTGGAAACGAGACATGCCCGCACACTATTACAGATCTGTGTCCGTGTGAAAAGAGTAGGAGGACTAGAAACGGAGAAGTCGGTTGCGCGCGCAACCACAGTCTTGTGTTCAGAAATTCTCCTCTTTTCACACTGACATAGACCTGTAACAGTGTCGGATAGTAAAAAGTTACAATTAACTAGTTACAAGTAACTAAGTTACTAAAAAGTTACGTTATTTTTAACTTTTAGGGTAACTTAGTTACGACTTTTGAAGTATCTTCTAAGTTAATTTTAGTTCCTTAGTATATTTTGTATATCTATTTTGTCTGAGGTTAATTTACATTTTTCTTCTAATAAAAAAAGGAAGAGATTAATAATAATATAATAATTAATTTTATTAATCTTATATTAATTATTTCTATTTTTAAATCAAAAAAGGAAGAGAACAAAGTAACTTTTTAGGTAACTTGAGGATTTATCTAGTAACTGTAACTAATTACAGTTACAAGTAACGTAACTGTATCTAGTTACTTTTTTTCGTTAAGTAACGAAACTAGTTACTTTTTTTCGTTAAGTAACGTAACTAGTTACTTTTTTCGTTAAGTAACGAAACTAGTTACTTTTTTCGTTAAGTATCGTAACTAGTTACTTTTTTTCGTTAAGTAACGTAAGTTTAACTATTTACTCAAAAAAAAGTTACTTACCAACACTGACCTGTAATAATGTGCGTATGCGTCTAGTTTTCAATCTGGGATCACTGCACGTTAAGTAGGATGGATGGAGAAGGGGAGAGAACGACTAGCTCTCGGTCGCTCTCGGCAGTTTGACGATCGGCGCCGAGCGGTTCCGAGCGCGTCCGATCCGAAACGAGGAAAGGAGAAGGGGAAGGAGGAGAAGCGCTCGAGGAAAGGGAAACCAAGTGAGGCGCGGGAAGCGCTAAAAGTGATTGGTGGACATTCTTGATTTACGCGTACCTAAATAAAGTGAAGCTTTTCATGCAATTTTTATGAAAAATAATCTGTGATACATCTAGGCAGAGAAATGTTGCACTCGTGGGATTTTTCATCACTATCTTTCATCTCGTACTAAAAAAATCCACTCATACAAAGTTGCTGTTATTTTCTCACTTTTATTACAATATCCTATTTTTTACGATTTTAGAGTTGAAACGCAACATGTGAGAAGACTGCGATCAATTACTGTGCCGGTAATGAGTCATCAGCAGTGTCGAAATATCTACCGTGATATTTTTCCGATTACAGATGAAGATATTTGTACTTTTCATGCAGAAAAACAATGTGGTAATACGGATTCTGGTGCTCCTTTTGTTATTGACAATCAACTAGTTGGGGTTCACATTGGAGCTATTTATACAAGAGTAAATCTGACTATTAAACCTGATGTTTTTGCACTTGTACAACATTTGAATTACGGTCATTGGATCAGGGAGAACATTCTGAATTAAATTAAAATTATTTATTCAGCGGAATTAATGTAAAATTATTAATAAATGCATAATAGTTATTAATTATGCGAAATTTTTAATAGCGTTGTTTATTCATTACCATTGTTACCATTTCCAAAAGTGAAAGCGAAAAATATTCCTTAATTGTTGGATAAAAGTTAGATAAACTAAATTTGCTTATATGGTAAGTAACAAACACCATTCATTGTAATCGAAAATTAAATTAAATCTAATATTTTCTATTTTAATCTTATTAAGAAAATACACATTATTTTAAATAAAATAAGAATTATTATAAGTAATTGAATTAGAAGCAATAATCTCTTAAGGCCATGTATCTGATTCCTACCTTACCGACATTTTTATTTTTGCTCTTCTTTTTCTACATTTATTGAGATATCGATTTCAAAATTTATAAAATTAAAGGAAATATACTAATAAACGATTATTTGTTCCTAAAGTTTTATTAAAAAAAAAATAAAAATTTGAAATAATTAAAAAAAAATTATGTATAAATATAAATACTTCGGACTAGATAAACGTACATTGAAGGGAAAAAAATGTCGGTAAGGTAGAGACCTGAAAACTAATTCACGGCCTTAAATTCTTTTAGAAAATACTTTATTTACACAATAAAAAATGTACATCAGTATTTTGCAACCGATTTGGTTACAGGTGGATTCAAATCGCTTTTTATCAATTTTTTCCTTTCCTGGTCTGTTTTTATTATTTTTAAGAGATACCTCAGCTTAAAATTTTCTCGAAAAAAATATTTACAATATTTATTAGATATTAATTATAATAAATAAGTTTTAACAAAATTGAAAAAAAGTTATTATAAAAAAAATATTGAACTTACTGGCAACCTATTTAATAAAATATATCTATACATTAATAAAATATTATAGAATTTTTTTTCTAAATATGAGAAAGCAGAAATAAGTTTCACTTTAATTATTCTTGCTTATTCTACTTATTTTCTATAAAAGAGAGAGTTTCCGGCGTTTTTCTGGACCATAAAAAACTAAAAAAAAATATTCCGGACCAGGATTCGAAACCAAACCCCTGTGAATGAAAACTAAACAGGATAAAGATATATTTAAAAAAAAATTATATGAGCTTTAATACAAAATTATTATTCGTTTATTATGGATTTTACATTAATACCGCTGGTTACACAATTATAATTATTTACACAATATTTTCTCTGATCCATTTACCGTATTTCAAATCTTGTACAAATACAAAAACATCAGGATTATTGACATAATCCTTAATTTCTCCAGAAATAGCTCCAATGTGAACCCCAACTAGTTGATTGTCGAGAATAAAAGGAGCACCGGCATCAGTATTACCACATTGTCTATTAGAATGAAAAGTGCAAAAATATTCTTCTGTAACCGGAAAATGATTATGGTAGAATTTCTCACAATCCCGGTGGTTCATTATCGGCACAGAAATTGCTCGCAGCCTCCTCACATGTTGCGTTTCAACTCTAAAATTGTGGAAAATAGGTTATTGTCATACAAGGGCGTTGTAACTTAGAGAAATTAAATTTTCTAACAGTTGGCAGCACTCTTTCAATTTTATTTTTTCTATCCCTTTCTATTTCTTTTCTATCTCCGCCTATTTCTTTCTATCTCTCGTCTATCTCCGCCTCTCTCTTTCTACCTCTTGTCTATCCCCGCCTATCCCTTTCAATCCCCACTTCTTTATCCCTTTCTATCTCCTTGTCAATCGCTGTTCTCTCCTATCCCTTTCAATCCCTACTTCTCTACCTCCTATCTCTTTAAATATGTTCCTATCCCTTTCTATATTCTTGTCAATTTTAATTCGCTTTTATCGCTTTTAATCTTCAGTTCTCTACTCGCTTATCTTTATGAATCTCCTCTTTTCTATTCCTTTTTATCTCATGCCTATCTCCGCCTATCTCTTTCAATCCCCAGCTCTCTATCTCTTTCAAGCCCCACTTCTTTATCCCTTTCTATCTCCGTTTATATCTTTCTATATCCTTGTCAGTTGGCTGTTCTCTTCTATCTCTTTCAATTCCCAGCTCTCTATCTCTTTCAATCCCCACTTCTCTATCTCTTTCAATCCCCACCTCTCTATCCCTTTCAATCCCCACTTCTTTATCCCTTTCTATCTCCTTGTCAATTGCTGTTCTCTCCTATCCCTTTCAATCCCTACTTCTCTACCTCCTATCTTTTTAAATATGTTCCTATCCCTTTCTATTTTCTTGTCAATTTTAATTCGCTTTTATCTCTTTTAATCTTCAATTCTCTATCCTTTTCCATCTCCATTTCAATCCACATCCCTTTTTATCTCTTTTTTATCCCCGCTTATCTCTTTCTTTCTCCATCTCCAATCACATCAACGTCTATCCCTTTCAATCCCCACTTCTCTATCTCTTTCAATTCCCACTTCTTTATCCCTTTCTATCTCCGTTTATATCTTTCTATCTCCTTGTCAGTTGCTGTTCTCTCCTATCTCTTTCAATCCCCACCTCTCTATCCCTTTCAATCCCCACTTCTTTATCCCTTTCTATCTCTCCGCCTAAGTCTTTCTATCTCCTTGTCAATCACCGTTCTGTCCTATCCCTTTCAATCCCCACTTCTTTATCCCTTTCTATCTCCTTGTCAATCGCTGTTCTCTCGTATCCCTTTCAATCCCTACTTCTCTACCTCCTATCTCTTTAAATATGTTCCTTTCCCTTTCTATCTTCTTGTCAATTTTAATTCGCTTTTATCTCTTTTAATCTTCAGTTCTCTATCCCTTTCTATCTCCATTTCAATCCACATTCACGCTTATCTTTATGAATCTCCTCTTTTCTATTCCTTTTTATCTCATGTCTATCTCCGCCTATCTCTTTCAATCCCCACTTCTTTTCCCCTTTCTATCTCCGCCTATGTCTTTCTATTTCCTTGTCAATCGCCGTTCTGTCCTATCCCTTTCAATCCCCACTTCTTTATCCCTTTCTATCTCTCCCCCTATGTCTTTCTATCTCCTTGTCAATCACCGTTCTGTCCTATCCCTCTCAATCCTCACTTCTTTATCCCTTTCTATCTCTCCGCCTATGTCTTTCTATCTCCTTGTCAATTGCTGTTCTCTCCTATCCCTTTCAATCCCTACTTCTCTACCTCCTATCTCTTTAAATACGTTCCTAACCCTTTCTATCTTCTTGTCAATTTTAATTCGCTTTAATCTCTTTTAATCTTCAATTCTCTATCCTTTTCCACCTCCATTTCAATCCACATCCCTTTTTATCTCTTTCTTTCTCCATCTCCAATCACATCAACGTCTATCCCTTTCAATCCCCACTTCTCTACCTCTTTCAATCCCCACTTCTTTATCCCTTTCTATCTCCGTTTATATCTTTCTATCTCCTTGTCAATCGCTGTTCTCTCCTATCTCTTTCAATCCCCACCTCTCTATCTCTTTCAATCCCCACTTCTTTATCCCTTTCTATCTCCTCGTCTATCTCCGCCTATCTCTTTCCATCTCAATCTACATCAGCGCCTATCTCTTTCAATCTTACTTCCCTATTTCTTTCTATCTTTCCTCAATCCCCGTCTATCTCTTTCTATCTCCTTCTCAATTGCTGTTCTCTCCTATCTCTCTCTATCCCTACTTCTCTACCCCCTTTCTATCTCTGTATATACCTGTCTATCCCTTTCTATCTTCTTGTCAATCTTAAGTCCCTTTTATCTCTTTTAATCATTATTTTCTATACCTTTCTATCTTCATTTTAATAAAAACTCCCTCCAATCTCTTTTAATGCCACTTTTCTATCCCTTTCAATCTCTGCCCTATCCCCGTCTATCTCTTTCTATCTTCTTGTCAATTCTAATTCGCTTTTATCTCTTTTAATCTCCAGTTTTCTATCCCTTTCTATCTTTATCTCCTCTTCCCTCTCTCTATCTCTTTCTATCTCCTTGTCAATCACTCTTCTCTCCTATCACTTTTTATTCCCACTTTTCTATCTTTTTCTATCTTCTTGTAAATCAAAATTCACTCCAATCTCTTTTAATGCCTCTTTTTTATCCTTTCAATCTCTCCCCTATTCCCGTCTATCTCCTCCTATCTTTTTGTCAATCTTAATTCGTTTTTATCTCTTCTAACCTTCAGTTCCTATACCTTTCTATCTTATTGTAAATCAAAATTCGCTCCAATCTCTTTTAATACCACTTTTTTATCCCTTTCAATCTCTGCCCTATCCCCGTCTCTCTCTTTCTATCTTCTTGTCAATTCTAATTCGCTTTTATCTCTTTTAATCTCCAGTTTTCTATCCCTTTCTATCTTTATCTCCTCTTCCCTCTCTCTATCTCTTCTCTCCTATCACTTTTTAATCCCACTTTTCTATCTTTTTCTATCTTCTTGTAAATCAAAATTCACTCCAATCTCTTTTAATGCCACTTTTTTATCCTTTCAATCTCTCCCCTATTCCCGTCTATCTCTTCCTATCTTTTTGTCAATCTTAATTCGTTTTTATCTCTTCTAACCTTCAGTTCCTATACCTTTCTATCTTATTGTAAATCAAAATTCGCTTCAATCTCTTTTAATACCACTTTTTTATCCCTTTCAATTTCTTCCATGTTCCCGTCTATCTCTTTCTATTTCCTTGTCAATCGCAGTTCTCTCCTATTCCTTTTTATTCCCACTTCTCTATCTCTTTCTATCTCTTTCAATCCCCACTTCTTTATCCGTTTCTATCTCCTCGTATATCTCCGCCTATCACTTTCCATCTCAATCTACATCAGCGCCTATCTCTTTCAATCTTACTTCTCCATTTCTTTCTATTTTTTTCAATCCCCGTCTATCTCTTTCTATCTCCTTCTCAATCGCTATTCTCTCCTATCTCTCTCTATCCCTACTCCTCTACCTCCTTTATATCTCTGTATATACCTGTCTATCCCTTTCTATCTTCTTATCAATCTTAATTCCCTTTTATCTCTTTTAATCATTAGTTCCTATACCTTTCTATCTTCTTGTCAATAAAAACTCGCTCCAATCTTTTTTAATGCTACTTTTCTATCCCTTTCAATCTCTCCCCTATCCTCATCCATTATTATGCATGTTTAAAATATGAAGATTAATAAGTTAGGAAGGGAGACATAGCCTCGGGGATAGAAAGAGATACAAATTTCTAGTAAAGGAGATAGGATTAGGGACAGAAAGGAATAAAATTTTTTTGCGAATAAATACATTACCAGAAATAATAATAGACTGAGATACAGCAGGAGATAGATATTTCCAAAAACAGGAATAGGCTGAGGAATAGAAAGAAATAGATATTAGCATACACAGGGATAGACTGAGGAATAGGAAGAGATAGATATTAGCGGACACAGGGAAGACTGAGAGATAGGAAATGATAGAAATCACGGACAAGGGGATAGGGAATGATTACTTGGAATTGGTACTTATGATAGAAAGATAGAAAGTTTATCTATTTCAATCTTTTTCAATACTCAAGATTGCAATAGAAAGGAATAATGTATCCAAATGTATCCTTCCCTATCCATTCCAATCTATTTTGATCTCCACAATAATCTCTTTCCTTTTGAATCTCCATCTTTCTATCTTTCTGTATTCTTCGTCTATCCAAGCCTATCCCTGTCAATCTTTTTCTATCCCTTTTGCAATCTATGGATGCAAAATGTACTCTTGAGAGTGATAGAAAATCTCTAAAATATCTATCCTTTTCTATCTTTTTACTTCCAACAGGGATGACTAAATCCATTGCCACCAACTGCTTGCATTTTATATTTAATTTTTTATTGATTTTTAACTTACCGTCGTTGCTGAACAACGCATGTTGCCCAACCAGTAATAATGCCGTGCATGCCTGCCAGTACCGGTCCTACATGCAAATCTATTCCTCTAATAGTGCTGCTATACTTGAAAGGCGGTTCGACAGTAATTAAGGCAATACCAAACAGAAATTTGTCTGATCTAGGCGGATGATGACTGTACATCTTTTTGTCAGTTATATTGTGTACATTACCAGAAGTTGTGTACACTGTACCAGAAACCACTTTGTAAATCGATATGTCCAAAGAAACACATCGAGCAGCAGTGATGACAGTGTGACGCGAAAGTATAGTTCCTACACAATGCAAAAGATTATTTTTTTTTAGATTCACAATGTAAGGATATTGTTCTTCCGTCACTCGAACTGCTTGCGAATTTCTATCAATAACACGTTTTTCCCGGATGAGAAGATTTGAAGATTCCCCTGGAAATTTTTAAAAATTTATTATTTTTTTTATTATTATTTTATTTTATTTTTTACAACTGTAAAGCGTTTTACAGCTGTGCAGTTTTTAGTAGACAAAGATTGGCAGAATAATTATGCAATTACCGACGGTTTATTATTCCCCTGTCGGTAACATTACCATCAGGTGGCAACATTATCATCCGTCGGTAATATTACCATCAGCTGATTACATTACCATCAGTCGATAATATTACCGACCGTAGGTAACATTGACATACACCGGCGACATTACCATCAACCGATAACGTTATCTTCGGTCGGTAATGCAGATTTCTATCATTGGGTCTCTCTCTCTCTCTCTCTCTTTCTCTCTCTCCTCTTTAACAGACACCGGAAATCGATTTTTCGTGATTCAAGTTATGAAAAACTTTTTCAAAACATACGGAACACTTCACTTTCTTTCCATTTGCAAAGTTCCTGTTTCCTCACTTATATCACAATATATTATTCTATTCAAATAAATATCTTCGTAAATCTAAATGATAACTTCCAATTTTCTGTTAATATAATGTTATTTACCAATATCCTCCTCGAGAAATTTCGCACGAATTCCGGATGAAAAAATAGTAAATAATATGAAAAAATTCAAATAAGCTTTTTCCTGCATTTTGTACAGTTAATTGCGCAGTTTAAATTCGGAAATTCTACTGGGTCAACTGCTCCACAGAAGGCAAAATAAACTTATTTGAAGACCATAGAAAATGATAGTTTTATGTAGCGAAACTCTTTCCCAATATTTACTGACTCTCATAAAGCGTTGATATATTTGGTAGTTAAATTTATCTAGATGTGTCCTTGACGGCAGAAAAACTTTTGATAAACCTTTCGTCTAGTTTATTTTTGTGAAATATTGAAGTAATAAAACACTCGCTGCGTTTTAAACAACTGGCGATCATTTATTTCTCCTAAAGGTAAAGAAACTATTATTTTTTTAAATAATATAAATGATTAACTATAATAAAGTACAGGGAGCTGTAATTTATCGAGATTATAAAAAAATTCAAGGGATTTTATTAAATTTATTAAATCCGTAGATAACATTACCCTCAGTCGATAATGCAGATTTCTACTAATAACTGACCTTTGGGCAATGCAGTGATTTACCTTATCGACAATAAAATTGTCCCACTTCTTCAGTTTGCAGCGTCTATTATTTACCAATACAGAACCTTCTTATTGGTAATAAGGCAAATCACTGTATTACCGACCTCACGATAGAAGTCTGCCTTACCGACAGTGGATAACGATATCGGGAGATGGTAATGTTGCTGTCATGTTTCCAGCGAATAGTGACGTTACCGACGGATGGTAATGTTACCGACGGATGGTAATGTTACCGACGGATGGTAATGTTACCATCTGATGGTAATGTTACCGACAGGGCAATAATAAACCGACGGTAACTGCAATGTCGGTAACCTTGCTTTATTCACAGCTTACAAAAGTGAAAAATGATAAAAATTGATCCAATTTTTCTTATGTTTATACACGGTGAATTGGTAATATATTTCACTAAGCTGAACAAACCCAGGCAATATTATATTTCATCCTGAAAGTTATAAACTCATAATTTAAATTTCAGCTTTTAGAGGAGTTAAATCCGAAACATATTCTCTGGTATACGCGGACGTCTAAGGAAACATAAAAGATACTTTTGAAGACGCTAAAGGACTTTATTACCCATGACACATTTTGCACTGGTGCATCTGTGTAAGCTGGAAGGGAAGATGATAAATCGAGCAGCTAACACAGGCTTGTGTGTGCTATATGTATTACGTGTCCAATGCCTTTCGACTCTTGAGCTTCAAAGGAAAGGTGCCCGAGATCGAACGATCGAACCTTTAGTCTCATCCAAAGACTGAACCTCTTAAAGAAGATGAGTTCGACCCAATTTTTATTAACTTCTGGATTCAATTTTTTAATACTTGATTATTATTTTTGTTTCAGTTAATTTTTATAACTTACTCAAGATTTTTAGGATCTTGAAAAGATTTCGTAGAATTTTAAGGGATATACTGAAAAAACGTATAGCTAAGTATATTCTGGAACATTTACCAACCTCTGTCGGTAAAGTTACCGTCGGTCGGCAATGCAGTTTTCTACTGTGTTAATTTGCAGTCGATATGTCAGTGACCTACTTAACCGATCGGATGATAAACTAACCTACTTCCCCGCCCTCCGTCGGTAATATTACCCACAGTCGGTAATGCAGATTCTGAATATCAATTTGTCCTTTTTTCTTTCCATTGTGCGACTCTCTGTATAATTATTATTATATTTAATATCAGAACTGTATACGACTTCTCGTTCAAATTATTATATTTTTCATAATTAACGCTAATTAGCCGACAGTTTGTCTCAATAAAATAAATTTAACTCTAACGGCTTAAATAAAATCCTATAAAACGTCTGAAGTGTCCCAGTGGAAAATTAATACGGCGTATTCTTAGGAACGGGGATATTCGGCGGTATGAGGTTCAGGTGGAATTTTTTTCATGGAATTATTGCGGGGCCGAAGAAGCTGTAATTTATCGGGCTGTAAATTTTATCTTAATGTCCACCTTTCTTAGTTCCAGAGGGAAATTTCAGCAACTTGGGGACGGCTCTATGAAAAGGTGCTTCATGAAGATGCTATAGTTTTTAAAGATTATAAGAGTTCTACTAGAATATAATCCACTATGAATCAAGACGGAATATTCCGACCTCTGTATCTTCTTATTATTAACATAAAGAGGAAAATATGTTTAAGGTAATGTGACTGCAAATGAATAATAATAATAAAAATAATAATAATAATAATAATAATAATTATTATTATTATTATTATTATCCTGCACATAATATTTATCAATAATAAATTAGAGTCTATTGCAAACTGTCAATAACAATCACTAAAATATAATTGTTAATTACACTAATTACGCTGCATTATGAACAATATTATTGGCTATTTCCATATAAAATGATAAGTATAGCTGGGATGTAATATTGCCGAATCAGTTAAAGTTAAAAAAGCAACACAGTGCACATCTGGGAATATTATATGAAGCTTGTACATTAAGCACAGTCGATCAGTAACGTATGTTTACCAAATTTGAAACGAGCTCAGTTATGTGATCAACAAATACACAGCACGCTTTGGCTACTGTATATCTACCGTACACCAGGGATAAGCCTCTGCAAATAGTGACATTAATTACCTACACTGCAGCCTATTTGCATGTCATTATTCAGAATAATTGATGACTATTGGTAACCTGTGCGTTGAAACTCATTACCATATTTAACGTTTGCTCGTGTCGCTGGATCCAATACCATAAAAGTCTTTTTCCTGATCAAAGATTTAATCACTTGCCATAATCCAGTGTTAATACCTCTTTGGAATGAGGTCAATTGCCCTAATGATAAAACATCAATCGCCATCTTTGAATTATTGGATACGTTAGATATCTGCAAGGCAAAAGAAAAAAAGGACATGATGATCCCGAATCCGGTGTCCGAATAACCCCACCACATCTTAATCGAGGTCAATTGAAGGTCAAATCACCAAAAAAATCTTTTTTGCAGAAATTACTACTATTCTTAATGTTTTTTTAGGCTACTGGATCCGAATCCGGTTATCTGATTAAACCGATCACGTCCTAATCAAGGTCAATTCAAGGTCAAATCGTCAAAAAAATATTTTTAGTAGAAATTACTAATTTTCCTTACGTTTTTGGGGTCACTGCATCCAAATACTATGTCTATTTAACACCACCACGTATTAATCAAGGTCAATTGAAGGTCAAATCGACAAAAAATCTTTTTATTATAGCAGATATTACTACTACCCATAACGCTTTTGAGGTCACTGAATCCGAATACGGTGTCCGATTAACCCTATCACATCTTAATCGAGGTCAATTTAAGGTCAAATCGCCAAAAAAATATTTTTAGTAGAAGTGACTACTATTCCTCATGTTTTTGGGGTCGCTGAATCCGAATCTGGTATCCGATTAACCCCACCACGTATTAATCAAGGTCAATTGAGGTCAAATCACCAACAAAATATTTTTTTTAGAAGTCACTACTATTCTTAATGTTTTTTAGGCTACTGGATCCGAATCCGGTATCTGATTAAACCGATCACGTCCTAATCAAGGTCAATTCAAGGTCAAATCGTCAAAAAAATCTCTTTTGCAGAAATGACTACTATTCTTCTCGTTTTTGGGGTCGCTGCATCCAAATCCGATGTCAGATTAACACCACGACGTCTTAATGAAGGTCATTTAAAGGTCAAATCAACCAAAAAAGTATTTTTATTGTAATAGATTATACTACTACCCATCACGCTTTTGAAGTCACTGAATCCGAATACGGTGTCCGATTAACCCTATCACATCTTAATCGAGATCAATTCAAGGTCAAATCGCCAAAAAAATATTTTTAGTAGAAATTACTAATTTTCCTTACGTTTTTGGGGTCACTGCATCCAAATACTATGTCTATTTAACACCACCACGTATTAATCAAGGTCAATTGAAGGTCAAATGGACAAAAAATCTTTTTTTATAGCAGATATTACTAATAACCATCACGGTTTTGAGGTTACTGAATACGAATACGGTGTCCGATTAACCCCACCACATCTTAATCGAGGTCAATTGAAGGGTAAATCGCCAAAAAAATATTTTTAGTAGAAATTACTACTATTTCTCATGTTTTTGGGGTCGCTGAAACCGAATACGGTGTCCGATTAACCCTACCTCACCCTAATCGAGGTCAATTTAAGGTCAAATCGCCAAAAAAATATTTTTAGTAGAAATTACTACTATTCCTCATGTTTTTGGTGTCGCTGAATCCGAATCTGGTATCCGATTAACACCACCACGTATTAATCAAGGTCAATTGAAGGTCAAATCGACAAAAAATCTTTTTTTATAGCAGATATTACTACTAACCATGACGTTTTTGAGGTCACTGAATACGAATACGGTGTCCGATTAACCCCACCACGTATTAATCAAGGTTAATTGAAGGTCAAATCGACAAAAAATCTTTTTTTTATAGCAGATATTACTAATAACCATCACGTTTTTGAGGTTACTGAATACGAATACGGTGTCCGATTAACCCCACCACATCTTAATCGAGGTCAATTGAAGGGTAAATCGCCAAAAAAATATTTTCAGTAGAAATTACTACTATTTCTCATGTTTTTTGGGTCGCTGAAACCGAATCTGGAGACCAATTAAGCCAACTACGTCGTAATCAAGGTCAGTTGAAGGTCAAATCACCAAAAAAATCCTTTTTGCAGAAATGACTACTATTCTTAAGGTTTTTAGGCTACTGGATCCGAATCCGGCGTCCGGTTAACCATACCACATCTTAATCGATGTCAATTCAAGGTCAAATCGCCAAAAAAATCTTTTTTTGCAGAAATGATTACTATTTCTCACGTTTTTGGTGTCGCTGCATTCAAATCCGGTGTCCGATTAACCCCACCACGTATTAATCAAGGTCAATTGAAGGTAATTTCTACTAAAAAGATTTTTTGTAGATTTGATCTTTAATTCACCTTGATTAAGACGTGGTTGGCTTAATCGAAAACCAGATTCGTATTCAGCGACCCCAAGAAAATGAGGAATAATAGTAATTTTTGCAAAAAAGATTTTTTTGGCGATTTAACCTTCAATTGACCTTGATTAGGACATGGTTGGCTCAATCTGATACCAGATTCGGATTCAGCGACCCTAAAAAATGAGGAATAGTAGTCATTTCTACAAAAATAAAAAAATTTTGACGATATGACCCTTAATTGACCTTCAATTGACCTTGATTAGGACGTGATTGGCGTAATTGGACACCATATTCGGATTCAGCGACCAAAAAAAAAAAGAGAAATAGTCATCATTTCTTCTAAAAAAATTTTTTTGGCGATTTGACCTACAATTGACCTTGATTAAGACGTGGTTGGCTTAATCGGACACCAGATTCGGATTCAGCGACCCTAAAAAATGAGGAATAGTAGTCATTTCTACTAAATTAAAGAAATTTTGACGATTTGATCTTTAATTGACCTTTAATTGACCTTGATTAAGACGTGCTTGGCTGAATCGGATACCAGATTCGGATTCAGCGACCCTAAAAAATGAGGAATAATAGTCACTTCTACAAAAATAAAAAATTTTTGACGATTTGACCCTAAATTGACCTTTAATTGACCTTGATTAAAACGTGCTTGGCTTAATCGGACACCAGATTCGGATTCAGCGACCCTAAAAAATGAGGAATAGTAGTCATTTCTACTCAATTAAAGAAATTTTGAAGATTTGATCTTTAATTGACCTTTAATTGACCTTGATTAAGACGTGCTTGGCTGAATCGGATACCAGATTCGGATTCAGCGACCTTAAAAAATGAGGAATAATAGTCACTTCTACAAAAATAAAAAATTTTTGACGATTTGACCCTTAATTGACCTTCAATTGACCTTGATTAGGACGTAGTTGGCTTAATTTGACTCCAGATTCCGATTTAGCGACCCAAAATAAATGAGGAATATTAGTCCTTTATAATAAATTAAAAAAATTTTGACGATTTGACCCTTAATTGACCTTTAATTGACCTTGATTAGGACGTAGTTGGCTTAATTGGACACCAGATTCGGATTCAGCGACCAAAAAAAAAAAGAGAAATAGTCATCATTTCTTCTAAGAAAATTTTTTTGGCGATTTGACCTACAATTGACCTTGATTAAAACGTGGTTGGCTTAATCGAACACCAGATTCGGATTCAGCGACCCTAAAAAATGAGGAATAATAGTCATTTCTACTAAATTAAAGAAATTTTGACGATTTGATCTTCAATTGACCTTTAATTGACCTTGATTAAGACGTGCTTGGCTTAATCGGACACCAGATTCGGATTCAGCTACCCAAAAAACATGAGGAATAGTAGTCATTTCTTCTAAAAAGATTGTTTTGTCGATTTGACCTTCAAATAACCTTGATTACGACGTGGGGGTGTTAATTTGACACCGGATTCGAACTCAATTGTCCATATTAAAACGTCTAAGTTATGATACGTCTAAGGTAAATGATACAATAAACTTGAGTCAGCTTCCTGTGGCGTAGCGATAGAAACGACGAAACATTTTGTCCAAGGAAGAGAAATTTATGAACTGTGCGCGTCTCGCTGTCCAAATACGCGACTCTGCTGTTCTCAACAACCTGACCTCTCGTTCGATTTTTCGCGGTACTTTCGCCCTTTTATGACACGCTCATAAAAACCCGAAGCTGGGCCACTGTTACAATATATCATCTTTTTCCATTATTTCCACCATTATTTTAGTGATCTCACAGAAGTCGGACACCTTCGATTTCCTGATATATGTAATATACCATCTTCGCTAGGAAATCGTGTAATCTTTCGTTGTAGGTATGAGACGTTGCGTATTGAAAGCCGGGTTCTAGATTTATCATCGGAAGCGTAATAAACCACACAGAAAAATACTTTCTAAAGGTGTCGGGACAAAATGATGAGGCTGCTTGTGGGAATTGGAAATGATTCATCGCAGAAGGTTGGACGAAAGGAAATTGATCTATTGCAAAAAGAAAAGAGGCGGATCACTCTTTTAGCTAAAAGCCTTCCTAAAGACGTTAAGAGTTCCTCTAACTGAAGGCAGATTCTTCAACTTGAAGATCAGCCGAGCAGAAAGCAATTGCCTTTGACAGATTTCAAGGTCGATTTCATTTCGATTCATACACAGAAACAAGATTCTCTCCAAATTAATCTGTGTCTTGATGTTGGAAGCCAGTTTAGGAAGAATTCAGTTTAATCAGTTCAGTATAATTATTGTGGATTTATTAATATTCCTAAAACTCTTCAGAAATACTTTGGTGACCTGGAAATAAAATAAAACGAGGTCACACTGTTCGAAATTCGATTTCATGTTAACACTTTTATGAAAGTAACATTAGGATTGATGTGCCTGGACAAAATGAAGCGGAAATGGGTTAGAGTGAACTTACTGCCTTACTGGGGTGCGAGTGGTGAAAATGAAATTATCTGTGACTTTTGACTGGACTTTTAGATGTCTGAAGCGAGAGGAACTATTTCTGAAATGTCGACCAGTGGCAACAAACAGCATCCAACTGTAAGATAAAGATAGTAAGGGAATGAGGCGTCAATATCGTAAATATGATATCTCCGCATACGGCCAGTCGCTCGAATTCCAAGACCATTTCCTTTACCCATTTTCCTTCCAGTCTTTACGGTTACCGGATCGCAATCTCGTGAAAATTGGGTCACGTTTGATTTCTGCTCAAGCAATAAATTGTCAGAAATTCGTCTTTGATAGAAAAAAATGTATCCTTTTGAATCAATTTCATTCCGGAATTTGTATCCGAAGCAAACAGTTTCATTCCGATCTAATCCGAAGTCCGATCAAAGATTCCTATCCTAATCAATCCGAGGTCGATCTAAGAATTCCTATCCGATTTAATCCGAAATGAAAAAGAGGATTCTAATCCGGCCTAATCCGAGGTCTATCCTCGATTTCTATCCGACTGAATCCGAAGTCATCCAAAATTTTTATCCGACTGAATCCGAGGTTAAAGGAAGAATTTTAATCCGAATGAAACCGATCTAATCAGAAGTCAAAGAAAGGATTTCCATCCGAATGAATCAGATCTAATCCGAGGTTTAAGGAAGGATTTCAATCCGAATGAATCCGATCAAATTCGACATCGAAGCAAGGATTTCAATCTAAAGTGAAGGATTCTGTTCAGTGACATATTTACACGGATTGGAAAGGATAGAAAATAAGTTCGGATTGGATCGGATTCATTCGGATTAAAGCCCCGGATTAGAAAGGATTGAAAGTAGTTCGGATTGATTTCGGATTAA
>UCOK01018381.1:0-39318 GCA_900474325.1 Synergus umbraculus | reverse complement strand
CCTCTGAAACCGTTATAATATATTAAATTATTATTATTTTTAATAATGATTAAATTCTTTTTAAAACTGTTATTTTAAGGTAAGTATTTTTCTTAATGTTTTGTTTGCAATTACTAATATGATTAATATCAATATTTGAAATTCAAATATATATGGAAAGCGCGGGTATTTATTTTTTCATTTTCCTGTTATATTTTTATGATTTTTTTTATGATTTCTTTTTTACTGTAAGTAATTATTATTTTTAAATCAACAAAATACAATTTTCACGATTTTTAAGTATTAAATCATTTTATTTTTAATTATTTACATCATCATCACATAGGAGATAATGTAAAAACCGGGCCGAAGCGCAGCTGCGCCTCTAGCGGATTAGTTCCGTGACGTCACAAGTGGAAGTATATGTTTGCCTAAGGTTTTCGGCTTAAAACCGAGCCGTCGGACAGGGCTGGTTTTGCGCAAAAACCACGGTCGTATACACAGGTCCAGAATCTTTGGTGGTGGGAGGTGATTCGCGTTTTGAACAGGATTAGAGCTTCAAAAAGTGGCCACCAAGTAATCAAGTATAGAGCGTGATGATCGAAAAGTGTATGGTTTTTTTACATGCGTCGACACGTAACCTCTTTCAGTTTCTGTTAAAATTGTTCAAATATATCAAAAAATAGATTAGAAAAAATCCTGATGCATTTTTTAACGGAAATAAATATATCTAATAACAGAATAAATGTGCTTTCCATTCAAAATCTATTTGTTGTACCCAACCTTTCTAACAGTCTACCCCCCACCATGTGGCCTGTGACGTCACATTGCACAGCCAATTCTAAGGAATATCGAAATTGAGTGCACATGTGCGCAGTTGATACTCTTCCAATTCATGGGAAAGGTGTGCGATTGAGAAAGTTTGTCAAATTGATGTAAGTTAGAGAGGTTATGTTCTTTTCTTGATATTATATGAACGATAAACGAAATAAATATATAAACGGTATTTCCAGTAATTGTTTTAAATATGTGTAATCAAATTTTGAGGAGGAAAAGTATAGGTAAGTATCTTTTAAATTTTTGATACGATAAAGAAATCATGGAAGTAACATAACTTGATTGGAAAGCTTAAAGTTTTTCGGAGCGTCAACATGAACAATATTATAATTTTATTAAAAGTTATTATGAGGTGATTTAGTTATTTTAAAATATTTACATAGAAATTAGTAATATATGTATTTATAAGTTTTTATAAGCACCAAAACAAACGAACGTAACCTCTCTAACTTACATCAATTTGACAAACTTTCTCACTCGCACACCTTTCCCATGAATTGGAAGAGTGTCAATTGCACCCATGCGCACTCGATTTCGGTATTCCTGAGAATAAGTCAGTCACTTACGGTCGAATTTTTATTTCCCATTGGCGCTACGGAGTTCGGTCTCCTTATTATTCCTTCGTGGTTGGCACTAAGGTGCCGTCCCATGTCGGCAGAAAATGTCGGCGTAAAGCAGAAATTCATGAGAGTAACAGAGATAGCCAGATCTGTTTGTCTCTTTGACTCTCATGAGTTTCTGCTTTAGGCCGACGTTTTCTGCCAACATGGGACTGCACCATTGGGCTGGCGTCCCATGATTGCGTTTTGCGTTGCGTCATAATGAGAGAGAAAGAGACAGAAGTATACTTTTGTATCTTTCTCTCTCATTATGACGCAAACGCAATCATGGGACGCCACCCTTAGGCTGGCGTCCCATGATTGCGTTTTGTGTTGCGTCATAATGAGCGAGAAAAAGATAGAAGTATACTTTTTCTCTTTTACTCTCATTATGACGCAACGCAAAACGCAATCATGGGATGCCACCCTTAGGTGGCGTCCCATGGATCCGGAATGCGTTGCGTTTTTGCGCAAAACCGTGCGGGTGAGAGAGATAGCAGTATCACGACTATCTGTCTCACTCTCATGATTTTGCGCAAAAACGCAACGCATTCCGCATTCATGGGATGTCCCCTTATGGTGCCGTCACCCGTCGGCAGAAAACGCAAAACAAAAAGCAGAAAATCATAAGAGTGAAAAAGACAGACAGATTTTGTCTCTCTTTCACTCTAATGGCGCCTTCACACCTTTTGTATTTCAGTCGACGACCGAATTACGCACATGAGAGTGAAAGAGATATAGGGTTCTTTTTGTCCAATTTTTCATTCTCTATCTCTGTTACTCTTATGTATTTTCTTCGGTCATCAACAGTAATACAGAAGGTGTGAAAGCGCCATAATGATTTTCTACTTTCTGCTTTGCGTTTTTTGCATCGACATATAGAAATGGACTGTGGGACGCTGTAGGAAAGCGTGTGCTAATGCGTCAGAGATAGAAGTTGCAAAGGGGTGTATGTTTGTCCCTTTCTCGCCAAAGCTAATTGGTTGAGCTCCACCAAGCTCCACCCACCGAAAATGCTCTCAACCAATTAGCTTTGGCGAGAAAGGGACAAACATACACCCCTTTGCAACTTCTCTCTCTGACGCATTAGCACGCGCTTTCCTACAGCGTCCCGCAGTCCATTTCTATATGTCGATGTCGAAAACTCATAGAGATATTACAGATAGAGTAGGTATGCTATAGGCGCTCGTATGTACAATGCCGTTAAACCAACCCTGGTTTCCATTAGAATCTTATGGATACCAGGGTTGGGTTGCTATGTATACAAGGGAAGGCATTAATGCAGGGCACTGTACAAGTGGAAACATACGTCAAATGAGAGGGAAAGAAAATGGTGGAGGTATCAGTGTCATTGTCTACTGGCGAACGAAAGAGAGAGACAAAAATACCATCCTTATTTTCTTTTTCTTTTGTTCGCATTCTTTCTTTCTCTCTTACTCGCCGTACGCTTCCCACCCATTGGACGCCTCCTCTATCTGTAAAGGCCTGATTACACGCTTTTAGGAAAATGTCCTGCTTCTCACTCTACCATGTGACTATCTCATAAGTTTGTCTCATTCCACATTTTCCACACATTTTACCCCGAAAATGTGCGAGAATGAGACAAACTTATGAGATAGTCACATGGTAGAGTGAGAAGAAGGACATTTTCCTAAAAGCGTGTAATCAGGCCTTAATATCTCTATGCGAAAACTGCGCATAATGTGCAACACAAAGTGCGCAATGAAAGATATATTCATTGTGCATGGCGGATTAAGCGGAAGATATGTTTGTTCAGTGTGTTTGTTTGTTGACACTTGAAAATCATTGACCACAACTTGAATAACCGGTATTTTCAGAATCAACAAAAGAGAATCTTGAAAATTCAAACCAAGTAATTCAGTCAAGTACAATTAGTAAAGTGTACGTTCATAGTCATAGTCATAAATGATGATATATCTACTAGTCTTTACCTTTCTATCTCTTATATCGCAGTTAATCGGAGAATATTTTCATTCTATTAATTATTCTGATTCTGTTTTGTAATCGATTATCAATATTTCTTCCACAGTTCTACAATTATCTACTGTTGAGGATTAAAGGAACGTAATCCTTATTGGTATACTATTAAATTTATATCAGGAACCAGGAACAATGACTGAGATTTCTTCTGCGGAAAAAGTATGTACATACGTGTTTACCTTATAATTCAATTAATTATTAAATCTTTACTATAAAATTATTCGCTTGTCTAAGAATAACAATAAAATTCTAAAATGTATACTAATTGAGGGTCCAGATTAGGGTGGTCCTTATTTTTCGATTTTCGATTCCTCTTTGTCTCACCCTCCTATTTTGTTTTAATGACCAAAAAAATGATATCCACTAAATTTTATCGAAATCGGTTAATATTAAAGCACTCAAAGTTTCTTATGCAATTAACATGAGGAAAAGTACTGTCCAACTTCAAATGCATGTATTTTCTGTTATTTCACCGAAATCCTTTGGCTCTGTGCAATTGTAATTTATGCTATTGTGACCTATAATTTAACTATGTTAAAAAGACACATCTAAGCGAAACATTTTTTTTTCAATAATTTAAAAAATGGCGAACCCTTAAATTTGAACCAAAAGATTATAATTTCCACAATTGATAACAAAATCTCGACAAATTTATACAAAAGGCAGATTTGTTTATTAGAAACCATGTGATGACAATGAAAACTCAAAAATTTGAAAAAATTCAAGATAGCCGCTAATTTTTTTTTACTCATTTCTTTGCTTCTTGATCACATCTTTTCAGGTGTCAATTGAAAGACTATATTTATTAGTTATTGGCAGGAAAGGAATAAGGAATAATAAAAATGTCTTTTAAATATAATTTGAGAAGAAGTATTTATTGAATAGGTCTGTTCGAATCGAGAGCAGTCAAAGAACTAACTATCCGTGGTTCTTTGTGACAAACTCCAAATGCCACCAGAGTGGTTTGGATTTGTTTTTATAAACATATTCTGAGAATAAGCCGGTCATAATAACTCTAAGAAACATAACTACGTATCAAGTAGTATCAAGATTATTGAATTATTTTTGCTTATTCCAATAATATTATTGCAAAGAAACACATTTCGTGATGTACGAAAGTCAAAATTTTGAAAAATTCAAAATGACGCCTTATGAAAGACTGTAAAACTGGTCTATTCTAAGCTTTTCGTCCTAAAATCTACAAATTTTGAGGAAAAATCAATTATATTGTTACAAACCTTATGCTTGGAAGTAAGTCTTGAAATTTTCACTAAAGTAAAAATGAGTAACTCATTACTATTTTCAAAAAGTTACGCAATGTTTTTCCAAATTTAAACAATGTATGAAATATATTTTCGGAATGAATCTAGTGCTTCTTAAAATTTTAAATTTTTATTAAAGAGAAAAGTTCCCAAATTTTGGCCAAAAACTTCGAGGACGAAAGTTAGGATTACTATAAATAAAGCAATTAAAGAGATTAGGACTGGATCTGGATTGGGCAGTGCTCGAAGATTACCATCAGTCTACAGAAGTTGGAAAATCTGAAGATTGTGAACGACACAGCAAAGCGGAAGGGGGGGGGGGGTACAATTAAGGGCGTTGGATAATCGGAACTTGTAACTTTTTTCGGGTGCCCCCCCATTTTCATTACGGCACTGTCCTCTGAAACGCATGAAAATGTCATATGGGGAGTTTGAAACACACAACTTGAATGTTTTTTTATAGACACAACACAGACTGTAAATCAAAAAAACGCGATGTAAAAAATTTTTGACGGAAATAAACTTTATTATTACGAAGCGAATTTCACGATCCAATGCTCAAAAAGAGAGGAATATACTTATAAAATTTTCGCCAACTAGACGATGTAATATGACAGGTGATGAGGTAGGGGGGTAGGGGAAGTCGATTTAGTCTATCCTATAGGGTGTTCAAAAAGAATCATTTTTCATCTTTAGACTTTTTTTCATATCGTGCGTTGTTTGGCTGCTAATTCAAGTTTTATTTAATTTTTTTTATTTTCAAAATATTGTAAGTCTTTCAATTTTTTTTTATCCAAAAAAGTGATTAAGAAAAATTGTTCGTCTTTTTGTGTACTACACGGAAAAAATATGTCCAGTAAAAAGTGTAGAATTAGTCCAGGAGTTCTAAATGTAAATGAGTCTTGGAAATTTTCAATATTAGTCTAGGAAAATAGTTTCGTATTTACTACACAAAATTTAAGTAAGAAGCCAAATTCAGTGCACGACAAATTGTAAAAAAGTTGTGAATGTTTCCAATTCGGTTCGAAAGAATATATAAGTTCCTAAAGTGAAAAATAGCGAGCTGGTATTACAAAAAGTTCTGGACAGTCTAGGAAAATAGCCTGCGCCTCGATATGCGCAGTTGGCCATGAGCGCATCAGCCGGTAGTGCGAAAAAAAGTGAATAAGTGATCTTCTTTTGTATAAAGGATAAAGGATTAGAAGTATATTTCGTAAGTACCAATTTTTGTATTAAATAAGTTACCCAACACCTTCATTTTACATTAAATTTTACTGAGTTTCAAAGCTTAATCTATTAACATCAACTTATTTCTTTATTTTCCATTTTTGTAAAAAAAGTATTAATGTAATTAATATCTCACTAAAAGAGGTTAGTTTATCTCTATTTCATAAAAAATTTCATCAAAAATTTCTCTTTCATCAAAAATTTTTAGATACATAATAGAAGATGGACAATTTTAGAGAAGAGGTAAGATACTTCATGAAAATTCTTTCTCCTTAAAAAAAATACGTTTTTCATTATTCCTAAACAATTTTTGACTGACCCCACCTCCTAAACGTATCAATTATTTTGTGAATGACCCGATTGTGAATTAGAATTCTTATATCTTTCATTATTTATAGATATTTTATGGAACACTTGGTGCTCCGAATCAAATTCCTGATGTGGAAAATGCTGAGGCATCTATAGATTTTTTTTAGGGGTCTACTACAAGTTTTCCTTTTGTAGAAAACATTCCAGACGTAAGTTTGTAATCTATTATTAGCGATATTTTTTAAATTTTCTGTAAAAAAATATTATGGGTTTTCAACTTTCAAAAAAAAAAAATTAGATTGACATAACCTTAATCGAAAAAATTATTTACATATAGGTAAGTAAGATACATTGAACTTAATTTTTTTCTATTTTCTCTGCTTGTATAAATCGTTCTTTATTATTTTTAATGGTTGGATTTTAAAACGTTTTAAACTTTTATTTGAAAGGTTGCCTTGGAAGAAAGCATTGATAACACCAGAGATTTAACTTCGGAAGATATCATCGCTGAAATTCCAGAAACTATAAACGAAGAGTTACAAGGCTCACAGGCTTGGGCAGAAAGTTCTGCTTTTACTGTACGTATAGCAGATATTTTATAGTACGAAAATTTTTTTTTATTTAAAAAAATTTTCAAGCAAAAATAAATGTATTTTTAGAGAATTTGAAAGTAGGTGAGTTATATTTTCATTTTCGTATTTAAGAATTCAATATATTGTCTGTTAAAATTAGAAGATATTGCGTCCAACGTAATTGTTACTACTATAAATAAGTTGGCTAACGGGTACAATTATATACCAAAGTACTGGATATAAAAAGGCACAATATAGGGTTAAGAGTTTTTGTAATTTATAAAAGTATGTCTCCACTTATGACACTACACTTGTCTATTGTATTGCTTATTCCATTATTTAATATAAAAATATATGTTCCTCCTCTTTTTATAGTAAAAACATGTTTTCAATCTTTCCAACTACCCAAATTCACAATTTTTAATACAAATAAAATGACTTGAAAATTATAAAACAAATTTAATTTAACTAAATTAAATTATTTATCTTGATTTAGTACGATTTTACATGAGTTCATCGAAAAATCCTATAAAAAATTACTTGCAATACAAGTTCAAAAGTTTAAAAGTAAAAAAAAAAAATAAACGCAATATTTTTTTTCATAACTAACAAAATGGATTTTTAGGCTTCAATTACAATTAATTTTTATATGTATACTTCACGTGATTTTAGAGAAAAATATTTATCTTACTTACATTATTAATCTTTCAGGACTTATAAAACTCACGAAATCTTAAACATTAAAACATTAAAAATAATCAAATAACAGAGTTATAATACAAAATTTAAGTAAAACATTTTAAAACATATTAAATATCACTTAGGTCAGTGTTCATTTTTGACCCGGCACTGGACGTTTCTCACAAGCGGTGAGAATTTGACTAGTTACTATATAAGGACCATTTCGACCGATATACTCAGTGTGCGATATTTTGCGTATTACCGTGTTAGTGAATTGCGTTATATGTATTATGTATTAAGTTAGGTTATAGAACAAGGTTTGTGTGTATTAGATAAGTGAAGAATGCGTTTCTCGTGTATTAGTAAGTAGTGTGAAGTTTTAAACAAAAGACTACAAATCTGATGTCTGTGCTTCGATTTTTTTATTTTGCTTTAGAACCCTTCATATTTTCCCATACTGTCTTGGAAATTATACTCGCTGCCTCTTCACTTTTCCCCAGACTGTCTTAGACATTTTACAGTCTCCAAATTGTTTTTGCTTTATCGAAATTTCCTAGACAGTCCAGTACTTTATGTAGTTCTTTCTTGCACTTAGTATTGAAATATCTTGTAAATATTCAAAGAAGGAGGTTTTCAATTTTTACAACATTTTGGTACCCGTCCAAGATTCCCAGACTAAGTTCTACACTTTTTACTGGACATATTTTTTCCGTGTACGAACATCCATCATTAGAATTTTTAAATTAAAAAAAAAGTGGTTTTAAAAATGTTCAAAATGCTCAAACTTTTTAAATTTTTATCCAAAATGGCTAGCCAACGAACTTGACCTTCATTTTAGGACCCTAAAAGAGTATGCCAAAGGACAATCCAATCGCTCAATTCTTTCGAAAGTAATCATGCTCACAAACTAAAAATCTACAGACAGACAGACACATTCGTAAAAACATGTTTTTCGGGGTTCACGGGGTCCCAAAACGTGAACATTTGATGAAAACTGGGGGCGTCAAATTTTACACAAATCTAATACATTCTCTCTGATGAGAATGTAAAAAAACGCGTTGTACAAAATTTTTGAAGGAAATAAACTTTATTATTACGACGCGAATTTCACGACCCGATGCGAAAGAAGAAAGGAATATACTTATAAAATTTTCGTCAACTAGACGATGAAATTACCGACGGAAATTTTCTAGTACAAACAATTACCGTTATCGCCTCGTGAGCGCGCTACTAAGTCGACTTCCCCTGCCACCCTACCTCATCACTTGTCATATTACATCGTCTAGTTGGCGAAAATTTTATAAGTATATTCCTTTCTTTTTCCGCATCGGGTCGTGAAATTCGCGTCGTAATAATAAAGTTTATTTCCGTCAAAAATTTTTTACATCGCGTTTTTTTGATTTTCAGTCTGTGTTGTGTCTATAAAAAAACATTCAAGTTGTGCGTTTCAAACTCCCTATATCTTTTCTCATGCCTTTCAGAGGACAGGGCCGTCATGAAAATGGGGGGCACCCGAAAAAAGTTACAAGTTCCGATTATCCAACGCCCTTAATGACCGATTATACGAAATGTTTAACAAAAAACGAAAAACAGAAACAGTATGTACCAGGTGTATAAGCTTAAATCCGCTTTTTTTTTAAGCAAAAGAAAGTCTTTTTTTTGCAGAAAATAAAATAAACTTTATTCAAAGTATTTTCCCTCGCTTGCTATACATTTCCTCCATCTCTCGGGCAATTTGTGTATACCACGCCAAAAAAAAGTCTTTATCTTTCGATGCAAACCACTCGTAAAGCCATTTTCCGACGTCTTCGTACGAATCGAAGTGTTGTTCAGCGAGCGCGTGACCCATCGTTGAAAACAGGTGATAATTAGAAGGGGCCAGGTCTGATGAATAAGCGGGATGAGGTAGCACCTCCCAGTTGAGTGTTTTCAAGTAGTTTTGGACCATTTTTGACGTGTGCGATGGGGCGTTGTCGTGAAGAAAAATCAGCTTCTCATGTCTTTCTTCATAATCCGGCCTTTTTTCACGCAAATCACGGCGCAATTTGATTAGTTGTTGGTGGTAGCGGTGAGCATCGACAGTTTCACCAGGTTTTAATAGCTCATAGTAGACGACACCCTGCTGATCCCACCAAACGCACAGCATCGTCTTGCGTCCAAAGCGACTAGGTCTTGAAAAAGAAGTTGATGGTTGTCCGGGATCGACCCACGATTTTCTTCGTTTCGGATTCTCAAAATAAATCCACTTTTCGTCTCCAGTCATCACACGATGCAGAAACGACTTTCTTTTGTGTCTAGCAAGCAAGATTTCACATGTGTTTTGGCGTCGCTCCATCTGCCTATCGTTCAGTTCATGGGGTACCCATTTTCCCATTTTTTGGATCTTTCCCATGGCATGTAAACGCATGGAAATGGCCGGTTGAGTAACACCTAACTGTTCGGCAAGCATTTTTTGTGTTTGTGTTTCCGATAAAGCACTGTCACCATAGGCCTCCGAAAGCATTCGATGTGATTGGGCAGCCGATTTCTTCAAATTGAAGCAAAAAAGTAGAGCTTCCCGCAAATGCTCCTTTTCTGGAACAAAACTAGACATTATTACTTAAGGAAAACTTTATGTTGTTGTATAAAAAAACTGACTATGTGCACTGATTTATGTAGACAGGTGTCGAACTCACACAAAAAAAAAGCATGACACATTTCTATTGCAGCTAAATATGTTCACTACTGCCATCTCTGAGCAAACAGCGCAAAGTGTAATGAGAATGTGCTCACAAGGCACTGATATCCGCTAAAATTGCCTTTGCAATAAACTTCTCTCATATTTATTATTTTCTTTAACCAACTTGGGCATCCTAACCTCCACCTGTCAACGGACTTAGAAATATTTTCTTCTTTCGGAAGAGAATATTTCTAAGTCACCGTCCGTGCTCCTGATACACGCGAAATTACTTCAAAGCTTGAGGTTAACTCTCTTCACCATCCATTCTCCTGATGCACACAAATCATCGCTCCCACTTTAACAATGCTCCATGTATCCCCCACTTTTTAATAAAAGCCAATCCTCGATTGTAGCGAGCGAACGATTGGTCGACGAGATCCCCAGCAATGCCTATAATAATAGACACTTTCGTTCTATAAGTCCAGACTCTCCCTGGCCCTCACCGTGTACGGAACTCTACAACTCTACCTAAAATAAAGCTTTTTAGAAATAACTGAACCTTATTCATTATTAGATTACTAGTCTCCTCGCCTTCTTTTTCGCATGCCCCGATCCCGGAAGGAAAACCGTTCTCCGGAAAAAAGCCACGACCGTAACTCTGTCTATTCCGGACGACGAGAACATCACCTCCGAAGAAGCCGTGACAGAAATTCCCGTCTCCCTCGTCGGCAAGGAACCCGAAATTCTGCGGACGGACTCCCTTTCCCGAGCCTCGAGAATTCGTTCTCCAAATCCTCATCTGAGGTACGAACTTTTAGCACTTAGTGCTACCGGAGCCACATACCTCTTCCACCAGGGATCTCCGAAGGTTGTTGCCTTAACCTGGATGCCTCCATCACCCGACCTTATTTCTGACCTTGGTCTAAGAGTACCAAACTTGGTTTCCAACTCTGAGGAAAAACCCCGACGTGTTCACTCGCCGAGGCTTCCCGACCCTGTCGAGCCAAGTACTCATTTCATCAATTTAAGCCCTGGAAGAAACTCATGGTTGGAGACATCCCCGGAAAAACCTCGGAAAGATGGACCGTCGGAATGGTGTCCCAGCAACCATTCCCTGAATAAGGAATTAACCTCGCTATTGGGAACGGAACCTAGGTTCCCACATGCCTGTTGATCTCGAATTCAACATAGAGGAGGGTAACAATTCTTTTGACAGCGACGATCCATTCCTTGGATTTGGTCCCTGTGGAACAGCCCCCTCTAGTGAAGACATGACTGAACAAGGAAGAAAATTACCTCCTATATTATACTCACCCATAAAACACCATAACCCTCCTAGAAATCTCGCTGAATCAATGGAACTTCAAGTCCCACAAAACGCTGAGGCGAACCCTCTGAACCGTCCAGACATACCACACCCTGGGTTAAGTAACCAATTTCAACCAAATCTACTGACAACAGAGATAAATCCTTTGATTCAACCTGAAGCTCAGCCGAACATAGTGCCACCTGTAGGAAATTTTCAAAACGCTGGTTACAATCCTGGGGGATACTTCCCGATCCCTCCCTACCAGACTGCTTACGGAAATTGGCAGGCATTTCATACCCTCTTAAATGCCTTGACTCCCTCTACCCGGCCACTTCCAGAATTCCAAGTACGTGATCACAAAGACTCTATAGCATTCCTCAGACTGATGGAACAATTTTTTCAATTATATCGAACCCCAGATGACCAAAAGATCATACTACTAAATCAGGCTCTCAAGGAAAATGCTGCCAAATGGTGGGAAGTCTACCGTGGAATTGTTCCTGCAGAAGTATAATGGTACCACTGTTATTGGGAGACTCACTTCGCAATTATACTCCATAAAACAAGGAGAAAAGAACCAGTAGGCCTTTTTCTGTAAAAGAAATACTTACTGTTCCAACGATTACAACCCTTAACTGCTGAAGAAACTCGAGTCTCTACCCTTCTAGAGTTATTGCGTTCCTCAATTCGTAGGGGAATTAGGGCTTCACAGCCAGCAAATTTCGATACCCTGATGGCAAGAGCCGTCGAGGGTGAGTTCAATGAAGCCGAAACTCAACAAACCTCGAAACGCAACGAACGTCAGTTTGAGGTACCGGAAAAAATGTTGAAAAGAATCTATCAAAATGTTGGTACTGTACAGGGTACCATTATAATAAAGACTGCCCTGAAAAAAATAAACAAAAGACACCCACTTCCTCAAACGATAATCACCCTCAGGAAAACTGCAGGCGGGGGGCGCCGTCGGCCCCTGTTGCCCCCCAATGAAACTACAAACAGCCCAGAGACGTTCCCAGTTCGCACCTCATTTCCCGATAGTTTTTAATAGCCGATAAATACTCGCTCTTTTCAACTGCGCTTCTACGGATAGTTTTATACACCCTCAGTATTTAACTAAGTCCCAAACTAACAGTTTAAAACCCTGCCACGAGACGGTCGAAGTAGCAAAAGCCGGGAGATCTCTTAAACCCCTAGGATTCTTGGAATTGGAGTTTAAGGTTTACGGACATAAAATGAAGACCACATTCCTCGTTAGCGACGAAACTAATGAGACCCTCATACTAGGTGATTCTTGGATAGCGGAACAAAAAGCCATGTACGACAGAGACCAAAAATACATAGAACCTTCCAAATCTCCCTATAGCTCACCTATTTTAATCGCCGTACGTAAAAACGGTAAACCCCGATTTTGTGTTAATTAAAAAAGGTTAAATGCCATAACTGTTGACACCTCACAGGAATTACCCCATATCCATGACACTCTAAAGGATCTTGGTAACGCCCGTGTCTTCTCAACAATCGATCTCCGAAATGGTTATTGGCAAGTCCCCATGGAAGAAACTTCTAAGAAATATACCGCCTTCACTCTCCCACAAGGTGGAACCTACCAATTCCGTGTAATGCCCTTCGGTCTCAAAAACGCCCCTAGCACTTTCCAAGAATTAATGTCCCAAATTGTTCTCGTAGGATATATCAATACATTTTGTATGGTCTATCTGGATGACATCATAATTTACTCCCAAACATGGGAAGAGCATCTTCGACATATGGGCCTCGTATTGGAGCGACTCAGCATACACGGACTAAAATGTTACCTGAACAAAAGTCGGTTCGGAAAAACTTCGACCGACTATCTTGGACATGCAGTCTCCACCGAAGCAAATTATCCCCAAAACGAGCATATTAATGCCATCCTCAAAGCAGAGGCTCCCACGTCCAAGAAGGGTCTTCAAAAATTCCTCGGGATTTGTAGGTGGGTACAAGAGTATGTTCCCCACTTCTCCATTACAGCCGCACCCCTTATTAATCTACTTGGAAAGCGGAATGGACACTGGAAATGGACCCTTGAAACTGAAAAAGCATTCCAGAGTACCAAAAATCTATTTAGAAGACCCTTGCAACTCTCGCGACCCATTCCTGGATGCCCTTTTACCCTTCAAACTGATATAAGTCATGTGGGAATGGGGGCAGTAGTCTTCCAAACAAAACCAGATTCTACTCGAGGTATTATCTGTTTCGTGAGTGCCAAGTTCTCTCCCACACAAAAAAAGATATGAGAAGAACGAACAAGAGTGTCTCGCAATTATTTGGGCCTTCAATAAATTCTCACCCCTCCTTCAAGGACGTTCTTTCATCCTTAGAACCGACGATGAAGCCATCTCTTGGCTTAACAGGGCTAAGGATACACGCCGTAAACTAAGACAATGGGCTTGTCAATTAATTACTCACTCCTTTACTGTGGAAAAATGCCTGACGAGAAGGAATTTACTCCCTGTGGCCTTAGCAGAAGTACCCTCTGGCACTAACAACGAGGAACCGTACATTGATGAACGTCTGTTACCCCCTGAAAATAAACCCTCATCCTATGAACAGGTCCCGTGTCTAGCCACCGTAAAATCTTACGATCTTTACGATGAACTTACGCAATTTCAGCAAATCGACGAAGTCATCTGTGGATTCGTATCCAAGTGGAAGCGATTAAAATCTTCCTTAACTCATACGAAGAAAGATACCGATTTCCTCCAACAATTTACACTCATCGAAGTTGGTCTTTGGAAAAACAGCGGAGAAAATCTTAACACCTGGCTTTACTACGTTCTCGACCTTTCCCGTGAATTGGTCCTCTTTGAGTTTCATGATTCCGCACTTGCTGGACATCCCGGCATGGACGAGACTATACGGGCCATCCAACAGCGCTTTTACTGGCCAAAAATGACAGAGGATATCAGGGAATACGTTCAAAGTTGCAGGCTTTGCACTTGCTATAAACCATTAAGAACCTCCCATCGCGATCAACAAAGACTACACGAACCTAAAAATCCTTGGGAAACCGTTGCTCTAGACCTTATGGGACCCTACCCTCGGTCTACTAGAGGAAAAACCTTTCTTCTCGTAGTAACTGACCTTTTCTCAAGGTGGGTTGAAGCCTTTCCCCTAGGAAGCGCCAAAGCACCTCTAATCATCAACACCGTAGAAAGAGAAGTATTTAATCGTTATGGATTCCCTAGATCCCTCTTGACCGATAATGGATCCCAATTTACGGGAAAAACTTGGAAAGAAGCGTGCCAAAAATGGTCGACCTCCTGCTGGACTACGCCTATTTACCATCCACGAGCTAATCCCACCGAGCGTCGTAACCAAGACCTAAAAAAGAGAGTGAGACTTCATCTCACAGTCCGATCCCATAAGGATTGGGATCTCGAAATTCCCCAGATCCTCTATAATACCCGAACACGATGTAATGCTGCCACCGGCCTGACTCCTAGTGAAGTACTTTTTGATGAAAATCTAAAATGACCGGGTGAGTGGACTTTTCAAAATCTCCCGACTCCTCCTTTAAAAACTAAGGATCTCCGAATCCAAAAAGTGAGAAAGCATCAATCCAACTATCTGGAAACTAGGAACTCAAAAACTGAAAATGCCAAACCTCTACAGTATAAACCTGGAGATCAGGTATTCGTCCGAAACCATCCATTTTGCGATGCTCAAAAAAGTTTCAATGCTGCCCTGGCACCCTTAAGAAATGGTCCTTACACCATTTTGGAACGTCTAAGTGGACAAGTTTACGAAGTAGACCTTGACGATCGTGTAGCAAAAATGCACACCACTTAGATTTACCCTGCTCATAGTCGGCCAAGTCGATTATATCCTAGGGAACAAATTGAGCAACAGCTCATTCCACATGGAACCGGGTTCCATCGAGAGAACGTCAGTCAAGCCGTTCCGGAACTCGAACCCATCGATCTCCTAACAACTGACCTTTACGTCAACCTACCCGAGTCTAAAAATCGTACGGATAGAGTCAGTCAATCGTTATTTTGGTCGTAAATACCGAGAACAGATCCAAAAACGCAAAACAACGTAAGCATCTCGAACGCGTCGAACGTGCATTTGAAGCCAATTACCTTGAAAATGGAACTCAACGTCAAAATTGATGGTACAGTTAAATGGCCCTCTTGATCCTGGTCAACTTTTGTCTAAACCATTTTTTCGTAAATAAAGTATTTTAGAAGATACTTATAGATTAAAATGGATCACCCTGTATTTTAGATCAAAAACTGAACGCGTTTTTCTCGAAACAACGTTTTTCGACCTGGCGTGCATGATTCAGAAAAAACTATTGTACCGATCGGGCTGAAATTTGAATATGTTATTCTACACATGTGCCGTTATGACATGAACCAAAATCATAATTATTAATTAATATTTAGCCCTTTTTTTAAACAATATACAGTTAAAAAAGGGTGAAAAATCTTCAAGTCGGCCATTTTGTATTTTTTTTCGGATTACAATTATTTAGGTTCATGCGAAAACGACATATTTTTAGAATAACATATCCAAATTTCAGCCCAATCGGTCCAATAGTTTTTTCTGAATCATGCACGCCAGTTTTTAAAATGGATAACTTCCGGCAGCCATACCAGCCAGATTTATTATTAAAAAAAAAAAAAAAAATTTTGTAATAGTTTTTTATAGCTAGAATCATGTGTGAAAAGTTAGGATCTGTAATATAAATTTTAATTTGATAACAAAATTCTTAAAAAAAAAAAGGTAAAAACTTTGGTACTAACTCCCTAATTTTTCAACTTACGGTTGTAAAAATGTTTATTATACGAAAGTCTTATCTCCTCTGTATGATTTAATAAGATTTAAACTGTTATAATTATAAAAATTTGTCGGAATAGAATGTCGTATTAAGGACATGTGTTACTTACCATATGAGCAAGTTTTTAAACCCGGTTTTTTTTCTACAATTTTTACATTTTCAAAAAAATTGTAATCAACATCCGTCAAGAACGTGAACACGGACGGTTGTTGACTATAATTTTTTTGAAAATATAAAAATTGGAGAAAAAAAACCGGGTTTAAAAACTTGCTCATATGGTAAGTAACACATGCCCTTAAGGGGTAACATCTACGTAGAACGCTGCTTTTGAAGGTAATTTTTGAGATTTTTTTCTAAAGAGAGATAATATTCCACGCAAAATCTAAGACAAGTTTATTATACATATTATAGAGTACATAAATTAATTTTTTTGAAGTGTTCAAAAACAAAATGGCGCCTATAGAGGATCAAGAGTACAGAAACTTTTTTCTAATCGGCCACCACGATTATTTCGTCAGTTTTTATCCAATCAGCTTGAAATTTTGACAGAATCTTTAAAACATTATTTTCCAACGCATCACGTAGGATTTTTGCGATAAAATGAAAACTTTTTTTTTATAAAAGTTTTTCGGCGATTTTTTTTTAAGAAAAATTTTTTTTTTTAAAACATGCACAAAATAAAAAAAAAAAATTTTTTTATATAGTTCATGAGTGTATTTACTAAGCCTAAAAACTTTTACATGATAACCTTTATCCAGTATCCCAAAAAAAATTCACGAAAATCGCGTTTTTTTTGGCGCGAGTTACTAGACTGACCCCTTAAGGGCGATTGAGTTTGAAAGAAAAAATTGACAGAAACTGTCAAAATCTGTGGAAGGACACTAATGTTATCACCAGGGTTTGGTATTGATCTTTTGACGGGAAAAAAGGGCAAGTTGATCGATTTTTGTTAGCACACTTTGGAAAGAAAATGTGTAGAACAGGTCGAGACTCACCAGTTTTTTGATAAGACGAATATATGAAGCGATGGAGATGAATAAAGATGCGTCTATAATGGCGGATATTTTGATAGCACGACTAGAAAATAATGGATTAATAGATAGATAGCTACGAATTGATACAGTGCTGACCTCACTCAGCGATAGTTTTGGCGGGAATGATTTGAATTGCAAGATGAAAGATCGCAGTAATCTTTTATCGTTTGATCCTACTCATATTTATTATAAGAAAAAATGAATCCCTACCTTTAGTAACAATTATACAATGCATTTATATTACTAAAATAATTTAAATTTGTCAATAATAAAATAAATCTTTAAAATCGGAGATTATCTTTCATCTTGCAATTCAAATCATTCCCGCCAAAACTATCGCTGAGTGAGATCAGCACTGTATCAATTCGTAGCTATCTATTTATTAATCTATTATTTTCTGGTCGTGCTGTCAAAATATTCGCCATTATAGGCGCATCTTTATTCATCTCCATCGCTTCATATATTCGTCTTATCAAAAAACTGGTGAGTCTCGACCTGTTCTACACATTTTCTTTCCAAAGTGTGCTAACTAAAATCGATCAACTTGCCCTTTTTTCCCGCAAGTAGGTATACTCGAATTACTCTCTGAGTGTTCTGAAAACTTGATTTCCACTTTTTTGTTTATAATATAAATTATAAGAAGATTAAGTAAATTCTTATTACATAAATTCACGAATCTTTTTCTCTCTTCTGGACTTCGTTCGGAAAAACATAGTATAACTTCTTTTTAGTTTCAATGTAGTACAAACTTGTAAAGTTTCAGATTAAATAAACATAATTGTTCATCTATATAGAAACATTTTGGAAATTCCTTCACTCTAATTCGCTTGGGCTAATGATATATATATATTTAATTCTGGCTCCTAGACGCAATAATTGTGAGAAAGGATTTCCAGAAATTAGTAACATAAAATATATTTTTTTAATTTTCTATTGAATTAATTATGCTACTGTTTTATATTTCAAGGAGAAATATACAAAGCAGTTGAAGAGAAGAATGGAGTGCTGGCGAGAAGTCATTCTTCCTTTAAACTCCATCTTACTTTGGGAGAGATCTTGGTATCCTGGTCTTATTTTTGGATTACCTACTTTAATTTTTTTGTAAGTTTTTTTATTCTACTTTATAATATTACTATTAAATCACAACCTTAGAACCGTAGGGTTCTATCTTACTCTTTTTCACAAGTGATGGTAGTCCCAAATAATTCTCATATGGTAAATGATTAAGGCTAGAACCGGGTCGGATAAGAATAAATGTTTTCTCAGTTTTTCTCAAAAATCATCTGAAATATGCATTTTTTGTATTGAAGTTTCTTGAAAAAATGAAAATTAAAATTTTGAGCCAAATAACGCGTGATACAGACCCTGCTTAAAATAACGGGTACAATCCAGATTAGAACCGGATAGAAATTTGATCTTATCCACTTCTTTCAGAAATAGACACGGATTTTGTTCCCAGTTTCTATCCGGTACTTGACTTGGGTTCTATTTGATACGAAATAATAAACGTACTCGGTCCTTACATGGGTCCTATTCGGAGATGTGTGGTTGTAATGTGATCTTTAACCCTTAGGTGCCACACTTTTCTGGTAAAACTATTGAATATTTTTGGCTGAAATTTTTTTTTATAATGTTTAATAAGTACTTTAATCATTTATATAGGCAAATTATAGAAAATCAATTATAGAAATCTGGTATCTAAAAAAAATTAATTTAACGAGAACGAAATGAAATGAAAATGAAAAATGATAAAAAAATGAAATGAAATCAACAACAGATGTAGTCATAAGTATCGATTTCGTGGTTTTACTTATTCTAAATTGCGCATGAAACGGCTGGGCAGTGGCCCCAACTCGAACCCCGTACTCTACTGCGCATGCGTCGCACTCGGTACCTGATTGGTTGCTATTCGCACGCAATGTGAAATGCTAAAAAATATTATGCATTTCAAATTATGTGCGAATAGCAACCAATCAGGTACCGAGTGCAACGCATGCGCAGTAGAGTACGGGGCTCCAGTTTGGGCCACAGCGGCTGGGGTAAGCTGCGCCCCAGTGTAACATCGAAGGGTAAATATACTTACAAATTACTAGTAATTACTGTGTTCTTATTACTGGTATAACACATGCTCCTAATTATTCTTGACAAAAACAGATTTAAAAAGCTGCGTGTCAACATCAATAAACATTTTCATGAACAAAGTACTCATTTTTCAATAATATCTCTGTAAAGTTGGCAAAATCAAAGATAGAACCCTACGGTTCTGTGGTTGCGAACTGTTGTTAGATAATTTCTTTTGGTTTGAATGTTATGATTTTAAATGTACTGGATACTATTGACTAATATTTTTATGATATTTTATATTAATTCATAGTTTAATATGGATTTTGGAACCGGCGCTGCTTACATTGATTTCCATCAGTTTGCTAATAGCAGCCCTCGTTGACTACCTTGTGCCAATAGTGTCGTCAACATTTTTCTCTGTAAACAGCTGGACTGGACAAAAGGAACGTAAACTCGACGAAATTTGTCAGAGTTTATCTGTTACTATATTTCGATTGCAAAATGCTTGGAACATTCTACGAAATTCACGAAAAAATCGTCCGAATTTGGTAAGATCATTTAAAGCTATTATTCTATAAATTAATCAATAAATCAGTCGCTAAAAATGGAAAATTGATTTTAATAAAAATCTAACTTCAATATTATAGTTGGAAATTAAAATTTCATTTTTTATAATAGAACCTGTGTAAAAATTTCTTGACTGTTCTTGGCTTAACATGAAACATTGAACTAGGCTTGGGCTCGTGTAGCTTAGGCCCAGAAAAATTAAAAATAAAACTAAAAAATACCTATAGAATATAGAAAAAAACGGAGAAATTGAAAACAAAATTTTTAACCTTAAAAATATATACGAAAGTTGACAGTTTTTGGAAAAAAATTGCCAAAAATTTGCCATGAGACTTTAAGTATTATATTATATTATATTTTGACTACATATATTTTAATTATAATGAAGAAGTTCTCTACTCATACAGTGATATGTAACTTCATTTAAATTGCTTCAGTACTATGGATCACTGACGATCTTTCTACTATCCATGGCTTGGATCGGAAATACAATTAATAATTTGCTATTAATATATATAATAGGTAAGTTATCCTGATTTTATATATTTTCATTCAGTACTGAAAATTTTGTTATATTGTGCATTTTACAATTGTTTAGTTGTATCTCGTGAATACCTTCTTATTAAAAATTTGCTTCAGTTATTGTTTTATTGCTGACTCCTGGGTTGAGGCACAAACATCGAGCACAATCAGCAATCAAATCAATCTACAATCAAGTACTGCATCGCAAGACGTCTTAATTGATGTTAACACATGCAGGTACTACACATAACAGTTTCTTCATACCTTCAGCCCGTATTATGTAAAGCTATACTCATCCACCGATTTAAGGCCATATTCTGGGGTAGGCGGCCTAAAATCAAACCCAATTAAAATGCAACGAGCGAGTACTATCACGTCACCACTCAGGACCGTATATATGTAGAATCTGAGATTCGTTAATTCCTATACTACGTAGGATTCGCATTACGGCACTATCTGTTCGAGCACGGCACTTCAGTGTAGGCTGTCATGGTCTGTCCACAATAGGCGAATTTCAATCGTCGCTTCCCTAAGGCCAAATGCAAGCTGAAGCGCAGGCACTAACACAGGATGCGCGCGCATCGTATTGCCAACTTTCGTGTATTTTGCAATGTACACGTTCCGTTGTTGATTGACATGATTTTGTTTATTGATGATTTTTGTTGATTGATTGGCATGCGCAATTAAAACAATAGTCGCCATTTTACATCTAAATTACCCGAACGACAGAATATGAACATTGCAAAATTCTCGACATTTGACAATATGATGCACACGCATCCTGTGTTAATGACTGTACTTCAGCTTGCATTAGACCTTAGGGAAGCAACGATTGAAATCCGCCTATTGTGGACTAGCCATTAAAGGACACTCGGGGGCGGGGATCAAAATCAACCAAGCGTGAAAACGGCCGTAGATCGGGCGGCCGTGAATCGGAGGATGAGTGTAATTAACTCGACCCATAATAAGCGTAATGCTTGCTTTATAATCAGCATGCCTTGAGTCTTGTCACTAGTGTTATAGTTGATTTGCGATTCCGTGTAGGCATTCATGGATATTGTTCTTATAAGTAAAATGAACACGCAAGTAGATGTATTTTGAAATTAGTCTTTCTAAGTTGTACTTCTAAGGGCTAAGATTGTTCTCTTTATGTAAAAAAAAAGTGATCTCTACTAAGTTTTAGTTAGTTGTACTTTTAAGAGAGCTAGTATTTTTCATTTCTTGTTCTAAAAATGATATGACAGAGAAATCTCGAATTGAATCAATTCGAACTCGAAGAATATTGAATTTTAGCATTAGGCATTAAATGTATACAAATAATATAAAGCATTAACAGTGGCAGACTCGTTTCAGTTTTTATTTTTATCTTTTTTTTTAATCTTCAAATTAAATGACGGTGTTCACAGGGGGCAATAAAAACGTTCGCATTCTACCATTTTTATACTTTAAATAACAACAATCAATTTTATGTTAGTTGGCCACCCTACACACAATGTCTAGATATTTCAGTTCATTATCTACGAAATTGTAGATTTTATGAGCTATTTCGTAGCTCGGTGGGGAGGTTACCCCAGAGGTATCTGGCGGACAAAAAAGGGATAACTCATATGTCGAGCGTACTTTAACTTTCATATTAATTCAATCATTAGAATTATATACCTATCTTAGTAGAAACTCACAAACTATCGAATGTGTCTAAAGTTCTTCGTAATTTTTTTATAAGTAAAACTATTTTCATATTTAAAAAATTATGATCCAACAAGTTATTTTTTTTTAATCTTCTAATCTAATGCGAATATATCTTCCATACTTAATGCACGAAAAGATATATTCGGGAATTCTTGTTTCAAAGTTTTCGTGAAATAATCTAAGGAAACACGAATTTCAGGAAACATTTATTTAAATGTAGCGTGTAGAGAAACAAATTTTAATTCACTGCTCAAATATTCATTCTCAGAAAATTCTCTCGCATTATAGCTTTCTTGACGAGGTATACTGTTAATGTGATCTCTAACCTAACAATGGTACAAATATCCTCAGTGTATTTTTTTCCACGAACACCATCGCGCATTTCAGCTACGTCCTCATTCCCCATATTCTTTTTATTTATCATAATCTCTAAACTTTCTTTGGTAATACCGAAAATATTCATGATTTTGTCACGATAAACTTGAACCATTCGTCCCTCCTCGATTACGAGGCGATATAACGCCCTTATATTCGCCACCTGCTAGAATTTGGGAAAGTTTCTCCATAGCAACGTTACACGGGAACGATGTCGATGAGATTGTATACGTACAATTTTTGCCCTTTATTTTCTATTTCTAAAAAAGGGTGCTCATATGTTTGTGAGAGAGAATGTCGTACTCGTGCGAACATTAAAGGTTACTTGAAAGAAACATAGTGTTTTATTGATGAAATACAATATATATAAAGAATGCGAAAATGAATATGAGAAATTGAGTCTAAGGAAGAATGACAGATAAATGTACTCTAGGGAAGAAAGTGACAAATAAATCTAAATGGCGGTGTTTCTCACTTGTTTTATGCTTCTCGAGCTTCGAGTCGACTTATCTTAAAGCAAACTTCAATATACATATATATATACATCATATTTGATGAAAATAATTTTTTAATGATTGATTTAGATAGGGTTTGCAAAGAGCTACAAAATGTCATGCTTCAAATTTTCTTGTGATTTTTTTCCGAAACTGAGCGGGGATCATAGACGGACAAGAATTTTTAGAATTTTCAGTCTTAAATTGTCGTTTAGAAAAAATAGAAAAAACATTTCATAGTATTCATAGTTTACACCATTTGAAAGCCCTTGGAGAGAGCTTTCAAATGCGCCCCGGCCGGCTCTGAACGTTAATTTGCATAAAAGATGGACAATTTCAAAGTTTAAACAATTTTGCCCGAGGTGGGGTAAAAGTACGTGACCGGGAGTGTATACATTCACGACGTCTCTCAGATTGTCAATACTTGCAGTTCCCATTCTTTTTATAACTCTTGTTAAGTTTACGCTTGGGTTAGAACATCAAATCGTATGAAGGTATCAATTTATGCTCTTCCTTCAATGGTCTTCTCATAAACGCTATATCTACCAGTTAATATTAATTCTCCAGATAATTTGTCAAAAAAATACTCCGTTGTATTCTCGTTCGGCCCTTGACATTTGCGCTGCATCTCCTCGAATTTCTCGATAAAAAGACCTTTCAATAAGAAAAGTGCTATTGAAAGCTGAAATGAAAGACCTTCAATCTTTTATTTCAGTATCGATTCAATTTCTTCAAATCATAGGTGGAAACATCATCTATATAGCGTGCTAAGATGTATAATAGAAGTCATATATGCCTTCCCCATTAGAGGCGATGACACTCTGCAGGCGCCTCGGCATTGAAGTTAGGCAATTTTCAACTCTTTCGGGTCTTTCTCTTAAATTTTCCCAGCATTAATTAACGTGATTTATTAATCCTACCCTATTGCGAACTTCTCCTGATCGCCAAGACTTCACAGTGATAGCCCATATGTTCTCTATCGGGTTTAAATCTGGGGATTTTGAAGGATGAGGAAGTAGGATGAGTTCCGGATGTTGCTGGAACCAACCATGCTTGGATAATATTTACTCTATGAATGGAGCTGTTGTGGTGTATAACTTTAATCTTCGGGTAATGACTAACTGGAAACTTCTGGCGGACATGGGGTAAAAATTCATTCTCCAGTATTTCCAAATACTGCACCGCATTTAGTCTTCCGGTGATTTCGCGTATTCTACCTACTCCGCTTGCCGATATGAATCCCCAAAAAGCGCAGGATATTCTTCAACTGTGTTGTTTCTGTATCACATATCTAGGATCGTTTCTACCATTTCTAAGTAATCGTTTTTCCTTGCGCAGTTGAAACAGTGCTGAGGCCCATAACCTATTGGATGAGTCTTCATCACAAAAACTTTATTATATGTATCCTCCGTAAACTCTAGGTACTGTGAACACTTTGGTGTTTACCGCTCAATTGAGACGCTTGCCGGTTTCTACTGAGAAACTATAGACCAATCACATTGTGATTTTTCAACCGACCAACTACGGTGATGCCATCTCTTGGCATATTAATGAAGCTTTATTTATTACATCAATTTACTATTAACAATATTGTCATTTATCTGACTTAAATCACTCTTACTAAGAGTTCCGAATAGTGATTTTGAAATATCGCCTATGAAATTAGCTAATCCTCGTTTGTTTCTATTTTGTTTTCCTAATAATTTTTTAAAAATATTATTTCTGTTAACAAGTTGATTGTAACGGTTCCTTATTAACTTGATTTCGTACAGAGATTCACACTCTTGTCGTTAGATGTGAAATTTATTCCCATGATAAGTCGCCATGATTGTCGCTTCTTCTATAAAGACGTTGCCTTTAGTTCCTCTATACATTGATCTATATGTATTCTAATTATTTTGTCTTTCTTATTTTCAAGTTATTTTTATCTGTGTAATCGATTACTTCATCTGCGCCTTTCCATGATTGTTCCAATTTGTTTTTTGTATTATTTAGGATTTTAACGAAATCTCCAACTTTATATATAGGATATTTTCGGGTAATTTCCTCGGCATTTCTTTTCTTTGACTACTGGATTTTGACCTGAATCCATTCTTTGGCCTTTTATAGTATTATCTTATGTTTAATCTTCCATTTTTTTCTAATAAGTTCTTGATATGTTAACGTGGGGAGTTTTTTTGTTGTCAATTATCAAATAATTTGGTGTTACAATGTATCTTGAGTATTTTTTGAAGAATTCGATACCGATGATACCATTTTCTAGCAGTGTGAAATCGTCTGATATTATATGGAATAATTGCTTTTTGTTAAAAAAAATGTTAGATACACTGCTTCTCTGGATTAGTGTTTGTCACTTCCCATAACAAAATTCTTTAAGAACTTAAAATATTTGTCTTGCGGTGTGAGAGTGTTTTCTTTCAACAAATTTATGGTAGTACCACTGTCTACCAATAGTCGATATAAGTTTCCTCCCCGTTTTCCGTGGATGGACTGAAGTCTTCAGCATACGGCTGATATTCTGCTGATTACTCGTAGTTCAGTTATTCGTCTATCTCCTCTTGTGTCATTTCTGAACAGACTGGTTGTTCTTCTGTTACCTTCTCCGTTTCTTGTATATTCCTAATAGGTGGTCGCTTTGGTACTGTTCTAATGGAAAATTTTGAAACACGCGGTTTTCTTCTCACCCCCAGCATTAGGTTTTCCGTGCGTCAAATTGCGAGTATTTTGTCGCTTATTATTTTCCCTAGGTTATCATTATTATTATCTCCGGTGACGGAGATTATGTGCCATAGACTGATTTCCTCTCCCACAACACCTATTATTCTGCCGTAAGCCTTTCACTCTACGTCTATAGTCCCTTTTAAGGTTTTACCCATTTCGTAAATGAACTTTTTCGCAGTATCAACCTTGAGCTTAACTAAAGGTAATCCACCCTTGAGAGATTTTCGGACTTCATTCAGACCAACATTTTTAGCGATGACTGTTGCTTTTGGTTTATCGTTGTTGCCTGCGAACCATTCATAGGCATATTGAGCCGGAAGAACTGGATTAGGAGTCACTAATTGAAGCTCCTTCCCATTGTTACGAACCGACACGCCTTCTAGTACCGTTATTTAATTTTTTTATTAGAAAGCTGATAATTTTGGGTAGAGTGACTAAATGTTAAAATTTTCCTTGCTTTTCGTTGGAGGAATCCAAAGAATCATTCGAGATTTCTCTCGAATGTTTATATGTATTTTTAAGTGGGATCGTTATCTTTCATCTCTCCTATAGGGAGATTTACCTGCTCACCGCCCTAAAGTTCCTGAAATTTTGCTTAGGGATTGCAATAAATTTTGATTGTTATATTTTATTTTGAGGTTTCAAAATAATTGATCGTTTATTCCTTTTACTAATTCACAAAGAAAATTTCTAAATTATTAATTTAAGGACATAGAACTTCGAATTATAACCTATATAAAAAAAGATTTGGTAATTAAATCTACCACCTAAATTCTCGAGCGTGGGAATTTGGTGGGCCAATTCCGGAAACCCTTCGGTTTATGCGTATATATAAAATTCGAGGTGGTTCGCGCATAACCTCTTACATGATCGGAAAATGCGGAGAGAGAGAGAGAGGGGGGGGGAGAGTACACTAAGTCCCGCGCGCCACTCCCGTCACACCGAAAGCTAGCCTGGAAATCATTGTCGCATTATTGCACACACTATTAGTCCTGTTTCGACAAATCTGTTTGCACTAAGCTAATTTTCCGGAATTAGTTTTGAGATACTAATTCCGATTAGGATTAGGCTTCCTTTTTACATGCAAAAATATACTGTATCAAAGGTCCCAACCCTAGTGTTTTTCGCGTTAATTTTGGTTATTTTCATACTTTTACGTCCCCCCAAAAAAAACCTGGTATTAACACCTTTGGCCTAGCCCTCGGTGTGACACCTGCGACGCGCGACCGCGAAGGAAAAACGGACAGAGCGGGGGAATCATTTTTGACTTCCCTTTTATTCCCGGACGACAACTTCTTACCGGTCAAGAAGCCGACAAAGAATGCTGAAGAATTATTGTAATTTTCTAGCTCGTTCGGGAGGAGTAATCTAGGGGATGAAGGAGAAATCGAAATTCAATCCGCTGATTGTTGGTGGCGTGATGCTGATTAGGTGCCGACTAAACAATTTAAGTGCACGTGCACCGTTATAGTTATGAGAAAATAATAAGTCTCACGATTTGTAGCGGAAATGGACACACTATCCTTATTTTATTTAATGCTGTATCTGAATCTGAACTTCCTTTTTTAAATCTCTAATTTTTGATAATAATAACTTTTTTATCGTTATTTTAACTATTTGGTAATTACTTAATTTTTGTTTTTGAAAGTTTTTTTTTTTAAATTATTAGTCACTGGCCCTATTGATCTAGGATTTGCAGGTTCTGGACGGTGACTCGGAATTAGCCACTTGGATTTATCACTGGACGAGAATACGCTGATGCACGCAACGTAACTCGGAGTTAGGCAATCGTGGACTGACTGCTGGATTTCACGACGAAACTGAATTCGGTTCCAACACGAATTCGATTATTAGGGCAGATGATTCTCGTGGCACGATAAATACCATCTGCCAATTCTTCACAGGATCTGTTGACGGGCCTACTGGAAAAGGACGTAGGTCCGGAGTCAGAAATGGTTGTTGGTTAGCCTTCCGCCGGATGATGCACGAAGGTACCGACGACGACACACGGTGTTCCACTGGGGGTTGACCGACAAAGAGACCAAGGGCACGGTACAGAGTCGGATGGTAGACGGTCAGACGGCACTGTGATACTTTCGAAGGGTTGAAGAGCAGGACGTCACGGTACGGTGTCGAGTCAAAGACTGATCTTCGGTGGCAAATTGACCGGTATTTATACAGGGTTTAATGCGTGTCCACCCCTATGATAGTGGGTGATCCAGTGGGTGGCCTCTCGATAATGGGCAATAAACTCCAGTGATATATTACTTATCAATTCCCTAATTGAAATTTACTGATTTTTGGCCTCGCGTTGTAGCAGGTGAGTCTCTCAGGTGTCAGTCTCTTTGGCATGGATCAATACTTTAGAGCACGTGTTCTTTTGGCAGGATTATGATATGATATTACAATAGGTATAATTATTACAAGTTATAATAAGTGACATGACGTCACACCTCGCCCCTTACTTTGATCGTACGGATGCAATCAGGACGATCAATTTAATTAGACAGAGAAAAATTTTCTCAGTACAAATTTTCATGATATATCGGAGTATATATATTATTTAAACATTTATCGATACAGTCACGGAGGTGACTTTAACTAGGCAGAGAGAAATTTTCACAATACAAAATTTTTTTGATATGTCGGAGTATACATATTATTTAAACATTTATCGATACAGTCACGGAGGTGACTTTAGTTAGACAGAGAGAAATTTTCACAATACAAAAAAAAATTTTTTTTTTTTGACATGTGGAGTATACACATTATTTAAACATTTATCGATACAGTCGCGGAGGTGACTCCCTCGCCCCTTCGTTTGAACGTGGGGTCTCAACAACATGTTCAAACTAATTGTTATTTGGTATCAAGATAGAATTGTTTATTTATTTTACTTAAAGAGTTCACTATCCGTTTATGTACCGTTGAGAAGGTGGCTACATATTTTCGTTTGTTAAATTTTCAGATTTTTATATAATAAAATGTAAATTACATATTTTATAACTTTCCTTGATTATATTTTTATAGAATAATAATTTGAATTACACATTTTGTTATATAGTTAAGTATCTTATACATTTAGTTACGAAGGAGTATTCTATAATCTTGGTTAAATGGTTTTGATTACGAAGTATTATTTTATATATCTGGTTAAGTGATTGTTGCTAGCAAGGAAACTTTCGGTTTTTATGATATGTTAATTGTTTTTGGTGGAAAGAGAGGAAAGGATCAATAAGTGATTAGTTTATGAGTCCTTTCCTCTGATTCGGGGAGTATTGTATCTACGAGTACATGTCTTAATTGATCTTTTTATGTTTCCCTCCTTTTTTATATGTTGGAAAAAATATTATAGTTTTTTGTTTCGTTTAGGCCCAGTACAATTTTCCGCGACGTGGCCTCTTTGGAAACATCGCTCGCATGAGTTGGTCCATTTATATATTTTTCTCGGTTGGAAATTTACTAGTTGAAATTTTTCCTCCCTCGGCACCTTTTGTTCGGTGAAAATGTAATTTTTACTCAATTTTTGCAATAATTCTTTCGCTGCGGATTGCTTCGCTTCTTTTTTTGTTGTCGAATTTTTGCCAATGCTCTTATACTCAATACTATTTTTCTTTACACTATATTCCGCTATAAACAAAGGGTTATTTCTATATGGTGATGTTACTTCTGTGATTTCGCATTTGGGATTTGAAAAGTCGTATTCAATGCAGATCTCATTTATGCAGTTCTCTGTTTCTGGGCGAGGTTTGGCAGGTCGCTGTCTCGGCTTCTCGTCCTTTTTGATACGCAGATGCGTCTTCCATCTGATTTTGGGCTTCGTTCAATTTTGGGTTTACGGGTTGTCCGTGGATCAATCCGGAATTCCTTCTTCTTTAAATCCCTTAGGATTCTGCTCCTTTACTGGTCCATGGATTCCAGTAATCCCAGATAGTTCTTTATTTGACAAGAATCCGTAGATTTATTGTCGACATCACTTTATTGTATTTCTTAAGCTACTAAGTATAATAAGAGCGCAATCTAAGAAGAAGTGACTTGAGCGGCGCAGCGCCCATCCTTGTATGTTATAGCCCACCTGGTCGCCGTGCCTATTTTAGCAGTGCATAACAACTTATCAACACCGCAAAATAACTGACGAAACAAAATGATAGGTACAAATCGGCGCTAAATTGAAAACAAAAGTGGACTAGCTTCGCACACTTGAAATATCGACTGACGAAATAGCCAGAAACACAGGTGACAAATGAAATTTAAAGTAAAATGAAAGATTGACAAGTAGTAAAACTACGCTAATATTATAAAAAAGTAGAAAAATAGAAATTAACACATTTGACTAAACATTTGTCTACTAAGAACTACAAAACAAACCTGATATTGGAAAAAATACCGATGTTGACAACAGTTGCTCGAAGACTATTTCGAAGGCTTCTTATACTTAGATGGAACGATGAGTTTAACCTCCCGTCCGTCATTCAGCTCCGGCCTCTTTTCCATAATCTGTTCGAGCGACCTTGCGACAAAGGGCGCAATCAATGTCTTAATCGCCAGTCTCCTTTTTTCCTCCTAGAGTCGAATAGCATTTGGAGCCTCTGGATTGGCAGGTACTGCATCTCCAGCCAAAGCATTCTCACGGCCATAATGCGTCTGTGTAGAATTCATGGTATAGGCGTCCGTTTCTAGCAGTTGAAGCCAAATGCTTATATCTCATATAATGATGCGAACATGAACACAGCAAGTATTGGGATTTTGTACTATGATTCTCTCATTCTTATTCGTTCTTCATTATTCCTTTCTTTCACTTTTATTCGTTCTTCATCATTCCTTTCTTTCATTTCAATTATCGTTATATTAATTTGTAAAGTTTCAAAAATAATTCTTACTTGACTTTACAAATCTAATTTGCTAATTATTTTAATATGATGTAAATTCAGCTCATACTTCGAGGCTTGCCTAATCATTTCTTCACCGTGGTTCCTCGTTGGTTACAATGTGAAAAGTGAAACTTCCGCCTTTGATAGAAAAATATTTATAATGTGTACGCGACCATTGTAGAAGATTCGCAGTTAAAGTTGAATTGCACTATCTAAAGTTGAATCTCGATGATGATTAACGATTGTTTTTTCAGTCTAAGTCCGAGATCACTTCTCGACACTGTATTGATATGAGGAGACTTGGTGTCACAAAGAAATGAATAGGAGTCTAAGTAACAGAAAGTGTCTTTATTTCAGACTGAGGTTGTAAGACTCAGTAGAGTTGTTGTATATCTCTCGTCAGATGCTAGGTCTTAACTGAAGTTCAGTAGTTACAGAATTCCCCAAACCAGGTACAATTTTACACAAATGTCATTTAATGCGGTTCAATGGTATTTCGGACAAAAATGCAATTAGTATGCATTTGAAGGCATTGAAATGTTAATGCCATTCTATATGTACCAATCAACTCCTTCTTACCGGCTAAGATAATTTTCTGTTTGTTTTTACGTAACACATAACAACTTTCTTGATTTAAAAAAACGTGTCGTATTACTCCTCTAAGAATAAAAAAATTAGATTCCTGACCATAACTTTTATTAAATAACTAGTGCCACTGCGGGCCGCTACGCGGCCATCGTCGCCCTACCGTTTCTATGTTTTATGTTCTTTTCTACATTCAACATGCCAAATACTTTTTTTCTTATTTCGATACTTTTCGAGACAAATTTGAAACTTTTCGATATTCAACTTTGTTCAATTCGAAATTGGATGCCATGACTTTTGTATAATAGGATTCATTAGGGAGCTAGTGAAAACCATGCATATAACTATTATAGATACTTTAAACTAAAATATATGTTCTTATACGTAATACAATTTACGAATGTTTTTGAAAATATAACTTTATAATTTATTTTTTTATTAAATATAACTATATATCATAGCAGATTAGTGTTAAAATTATATTGCTGTTTAATATAATAAATATACCAAAATATTTGGCTTGTAATTTTTTTTTGTAGTCTATTATGTATTATTTGTATTTATATTCCAGTAGATACGACTGTGGACAAATTTATGTTCAGAAAATAATACATGTTCGATGTAATTTGGACTTGAAAAGTAGGGGAGAGTACACGGAAAAAAAAATTCATTAATCTTTCCTGAACTATTAATATACTCGGGGATGAGAGCGAACCTTGAACCAATTTGATAACTTTTGTATAACTTTCATCAGTATTTAATATAGACTAAATCTGAAAAAACTCCTCAAAAGTTCTGTATACTTTAAATTGAAATCTGATTCAAAAAATTTAAATGAAATCTATAGAGAAATGCATGAAAAAAAGTTGAAAAGTTTCGTAGAAATCACATTTGAGGTATTGAAAGTTTATGATCACATCATGATATCTTCGTTCTGACAAATGTAAGTAAAAGTTCTCTAAAAAATGTTGAAAAATGTTATAGAAATTCTATGTGAGGTATTGAGTGTTTGTGAACTACTTTATAATATAAGATTTCTAGAACTGAGTTGTAGAAACTGAATTGTACACTCATTTTGTGCGTAGGTAGCGACATTCTTCGCGTCTCATGCTTACATCTTAGATTTTTTGTTTTTTATTTCAAGTTAGGTTTAGCTGCGATGCTTTAGGCGTACGTTAGGAATTAAGAGTGTAATGCGAAAGTGTTAGAGTTCGAATCGAACCCGCGGCGAATAATAAAAATTTTCATAGCGTGCGTTTATAAACAGTGTAATGACTGTGTGAGTAATAATAAATAATTTCGTAATAATAATTATATAAAACCTTAATTTTTTCGGCGCTAAATCGGTTATCGTTTTCTAGTATTGTTTTCTAAAGATTCAAGACTTCTTAGATATAGATTTTATATTAGCTGGCGTTTTAGATTTTCTAGAACAGTTCTATGTTCTTCATAGAATAGGTCAACATAATGTAACATAATGTAAAACTTCTATTTCATATTTATATTTTATTTATTATTTATATTTTATACATTATTTTATTTTTATACTTATATTTTATGGGCAATCTATGACTCGCCAACGGATACCTGAGAATCGAACCCAAGTGGACCCCCTGTGGTGGTGGCCGGCATTCCCCCACCATCAGCGAATTTTACTCCTTCGCAACTGTCTCACTATTACTGCTATCACTACTTACAATTAGAACAATTTTTCTTTCACACTTCTCAAGGTGTCAAAAACAGCAGGTAATTTAAAATTCTGGACTGATTGACACCCTACATTCCATATGAAAAAATTATGCATAAAAATAATATTAAAAATAATTTATATATAAAATATGTACGAAAAATATATATTGTATGTATAATTTTTTCATTTGTATTTTTCCAGGCTTAAGACTGGCAGCTGAGGCTTCAAGAGCTCAAAACTGGCGTGTTTAAAAAATGGCTCTCTTTTTTTTTCACTGAGAGTCCTAGTTTTTATTTATAACTATATGATAAAATTTTAAAATATTTTAGTGTTTCGCTTCGAACATTACAATATATATTTTTCCTACGTATTTTATATATAAATTATGTTTAATATTATTTTTATACATAATTTTTTCATATAGAAAGTAGGGTGTCAATCAGTCCAGAATTATAAATTGCCTGCTGTTTTTTAATTAGTGATAGCAGTAATAGTAAGACAGTTGCGGAGGAGTAAAATGCACTGATGGTAGGGGACTGCTGGCCACCACCACAGGGGGTCCACTTGGGTTCGATTCTCAGGTAGCTGTTGGCGAGTCGTGAATCGCCCATATTTTATATAAATATAAGTACTGCTCACCCGCACCCCTCTATCCATGCTTCACATCGCTTGTCGAAATTCCCGTTCTAGCCAAACAAATTTTTTTTTTCAACAAACAAAGAGATAGCCCCTGTCGCGTAATCAAAAAGCATCTTTGACTAAATGACACTTAGAACAGATTATTTTCGCGACCTCAAAAAACCGCGTAATGAAAATATATGGACAAAATGGCGGATTTTAAGGCATTCCACAGAGTTTTATATTTTTTGTGTTTGTTTACATTTTTTCGTCCAATGCTCCAACAGGCTTAATTTCATCTGGACATAGTTGATGAATAATCCAATTATTCCAAACTTGACACGAGAAGACTCTTCAGTCAGGAAAGTGGTACAACTAACAGAAGGATTTCTGAACGAGGAATTATATTAAATTCTCTTCAATTTAAAATTTGAAGATTCTTTTTAAAATTTGGATATTTCTGATTTAGCGCATTAAATAACTCACATTCGTGATAATCGGACCAGTTGTTTTTTACTGGTCACGAATAGGAGAGGCAATATTCAAATGCACGTTAACTACGATGGACTTAGGAGGAAAAATTGACACTTTTTTGCAACATCGCAATTTTGCCGTGCATTTGCACATCAATTCCATTCGACCGTATTTGACGAGCAATTCGGATCAAAATGAAATTTCTTTGGGCCTCAAAATACTCTAATGTTGCACGAGTATGCGTATTGACTTAGTTTCTTGAAAAAAAAGGGTGAAAATATTTTTATTATAAGTTTTAAATATAAGTGATAGAAGACCTACCTGTCTTAGAAAACCCTCTTTTTTAGAATTATCCGCACTCGATTTGCACTCGCGATTTTTATACATGATTTTATTGCCACTATGGTCCTTATTTGTCACTTTATATAACTCAACAACGCGAGAAACAGTGAAAATTGAGAAAAAATACAATTATGAATCCGAAACAACAAGAGGACACGTGAGGAACTTATTTTGCGTGGACTGTATGTACCATGTCGTCTGCTACTTGGCGTGCTACGTCATTACGCATCCTACGCATCAACTCAATTATCGGTAAAACAAGCATGGCGGGAATTTCAAGCATGAATAAAAATCTAAGTATTTTATTTTTGAGTTATTTTTGTTTGTTTCCAAATAAAGTGGACCTGAATAATTATAAAAAATAGCTTGGATGGTATAAGTACATTTTATTATAAAAGTCCAAATTATTAGACGGATAATAAAATTCCAAACTAAACGCACTTCTTTGGGGTTGGGATTCCTTGTCTTTTTTTGCTTCCTCATAGGGGAAGCTTTGTTTTCGATACATTTTCTAATATTTTAAAAATCGTTTAATTAAACTTTCCTCACGTGATAAATGTCTAATACAACATTCTAATCAATTGTGTGTGTGTGTGTGTGGATGTCTCCATTTTTTGTCGCCCTATTAACTTAAAGACAGTTGTAGATAAATTTATGAAATTTGTACGGTATATTGGAACCACTAATATCTCAAAACGCGCCAAAGGATTTTTCAAAATATTGAATTTTAAAATTTTTATGTAGATTTTGAATTTTTGTAAAATTGATTTTTCGACTATAACTTCTCAAATAATGAAAATTCAAAGCTTATGTAACCGAAAGGAAGATTCCTTACATCGAAACGAATCGATTGACCTGTATGATTAATGAATTTTATAGAATTTTAAGAAAATTATGATTATTTTTAATTTTGAAAATCGTTAATGCTTCCTCTATGAAGCAGCAAATTTATTTGCAATATTATCACAATGAAGAAGCAAAGTGCTCAAAAATGAGCACAAAAAAATATAAATATAGTTAAATGGAACACCCGAGATCGAATTCACAGCTAGTTTTTTTTTTATTCAGTTTTAATGTGCAGAGTGCGCCTGTCTAATTCTGTCAAATTTTCAGCCTAATTTTAGCGTGCGATCTTGAAGACACAAAAGGTCATATTTCAACTTTTTTGGTAGCAACTAAAAGAAAGAACTTTTGAAAAAACTTCTGTTACTATCCAGTTTTTCGAAAAACCACTTTGATTGTGTTAAAAGAGCACGAGATTATTTCATGCTAAATCCGGGAAGAAACTAAATATTGACAGCTGAGACAATTTATAATAAATATGAAATAATGAATAGCTTTCAAAAAAAGTAAAGTACACATATATATGATGGTAGAAGGTGCAACGATAAGGTAAGTGCATGACAGATAACATATATATGAGACATTATTCCTCAAGTGTACTACCCTCAAAATTCGACATTTTGTCTGATCGAACTCAAACTTGGGGTAGAATTTTGTCCCGTATGTTTTTTATAGCTTTTTTCCTGATCTATCGAATGTTTATAACCATTTTAAAAAAAAATTGAAAATTTAACCGATTTTTTTGAAAATCAAAATATTTTTGACTTTTGCAGAAAAAAGGCATGCTTTTTTTTTTTTGGTCTCAAAATAAAGCTTAAGTCTTTATCTTTCGATGCTGTAAATTTCATCTTGCCGGTTTTAGTTGTTTTCCAGAAATTAAATAAAGAGTAAAGCGCCGCGCAGACGGCGCACGAGACTACTGGGCTTCTCGCTCGGCGGAACTTCTTCGGACTCATTTATCGTATCATTAGAAAACTTTAATGACAGTCTCAACCCTGTAAAATGCAGAGAGCAGTTTAATAAATAATAAATATTCATAATTGATACTATAAATGAGTCCGAAGAAGTTCCGCCGAGCGAGAAGCCCAGTAGTCTCGAGCGCCGTCTGCACGGCGCTTTACTCTTTATTTAATTTCTCGAAAACAACAAAAAACGGTATGATGAAATTTACAGCATCGAAAGATAAAGACTTAAGCTTTATTTTGAGACCAAAAAAAAAGCATACCTTTTTTCTGTAAAAGTCAAAAATATTTTGATTTTCAAAGAAATCGGTTAAATTAAAAATTTTTTTTAAAATGGTTATAAACATTCGATAGATCAGGAAAAAAGATATCAAAAACATATGGGACAAAATTTTGTATATTCCATAAGAAAGGAGCTTAATTCCTTCGAAATAGCACGAAACCGCGCAAAATCGAAAAAATTCGAAAAATTCCCCCTCCCCTATCTCGGTAAATTTTTATCCAATCGAAAAATCTTTTTCCTCTAAAGTTGTACCTAGTAGGACTATACTTTACCCAAGTTTGAGTTCGATCAGACGAAGTCAAATTCTGAGGGTGGTACACTTGAGGAATAATGCCCCATATATACAATACACATCTATCGCTTGTTGGGCACTCTCGGGGGTCAACAAGCGAAAGCGATTCAAATAGATTGAGCGAGCACTCTGACGTCAGCACTCAGGGCCGCATATATGTAGACTTTAAGATTCGCTAATTCCTATACTAAGCAGGCTACGCAGTACGGCGCTGATTTCGAGGTCACTTCGAGCAACGGCACTACAGTGTAGGCTCTCAAGTGGCGCTCGGAGGGGACGGAGAATCAGCCAAGCGTGAAATGTATCCAACAAGCCAGAGATGAGTGTATATATAGCTACTATTACAACTTTCGCCAGTGCATACCTATAGAGGCGCTGTAAGCCGCCCTATTTTAATGGCGCCAAGTCCTAGTTTTTTGAAATTCATATCTTTAATAATCTGATTTTCTTCGAAACAATAGTGAAAATATAATTAGAAAATATAACAAAGAGTTTATTTAACTTACTGAAAATTGTTATGTTGTATCAGTTTTTAAAATTTACATATTTAGAAACTGTGGTTTAGCACTGAAAAGATTCTCATTATTCTATAAAATTCAAATTAAGGTGTTAGAACCTAAGAACATTTTTGAAAAATTGATTTTCTAAAAAGTGCAAATTCTTATAATAAATATATGTAGAATTGTTGAATTAATCGTTATTTTGGTCATAAATATCAAGAACAGATCGACAAACGCAAAACAACGTAAGCATTTCGAACGCGTCGAACGTGCATTTGGCGCGCGTTTCAAACAAATGACTTTGAAAATTGAACTCAAGGTCAAAATTGATGGTACAGTTAAATGGCCCTCTCGATCCTGGTCAACTTTTGTCTAAACCATTTTTTCGTAAATAAAGTATTTTAGAAGATACTTATAGATTAAAATGGATCATCCTGTATTTTAGATCAAAAACAACGCGTTTTTCGACCTGGCGTACATGATTCAGAAAAAACTATTGTACCGATCGGGCTGAAATTTGGATATGTTATTCTAAACATGTGTCGCTATCGCATGAACCAGAATAATAATTATTGAATAATATTTAGCCTTTTTTGCTTCCTCATAGGGGAAGCTTTGTTTTCGATACATTTTCTAATATTTTTAAAATCGTTTAATTAAACTTTCATCACGTGATAAATGTCTAATACAACATTCTAATCAATTGTGTGTGTGTGGATGTCTCCATTTTTTGTCGCCCTATTAACTTAAAGACAGTTGTAGATAAATTTATGAAATTTGTAGGGTATGTTAGCACCACTAATACCTCAAAACGTGTCAAAGGATTTTTCAAAATATTGAATTTTAAAATTTTTATGTAGATTTTGAATTTTTGTAAAATTGATTTTTCGACTATAACTTCTCAAGGAATGAAAATTCAATGCTTATGTAAGGGAAAGAAAGATTCCTTGCGTCGAAACGAATCGATTGACTTGTATGATTAATGAATTTTATAGAATTTTAAGAAAATTATGATTATTTTTAATTTTGAAAATCGTTAATGCTTCCTCTATGAAGCAGCAAATTTATTTGCAATATTATCATAATGAAGAAGCAAGGTGCTCGAAAATGAGCAAATAAAAATATAAATATATTAGGTGTACAACTTTGCTTCCGCCGTTTTTCGATAGATGACTGCAGCGGTAAATGTCGGTTGAAATAGGCAGGTCAAAAATTTCATACAGTAAGCTTGGACATCTGTCAACATAACCACATCACCACATTAGTGAATTTGTGTTTGCATCAGAAGTGTATTCTCGATCGAAGATGTCAGTTTTCGAGCCAAATTCTCGTCATTTGCGGTAAGTGTTCATTTTCTCCTTTCATTTGAAGAAAACTGCGGCTGAGGTTCATCGAATGCTCTCAAGTGCTTACGGTGACGCTGCTCTTAGTGAAAGAACGTGTCGTGAGTGGTTTCAACGCTTTAAAAGCGGTGATTTTGATGTCGAGGACCGGCATGGCGGCGAAAGAGAAAAAATTTTCGAAGATTCCGAACTGGAGGCATTACTTGCTGAAGATTCGTGCCAAACGCAAGAAAAATTAGCAGAATCATTGGGAGTCACTCAACAAGCAATTACGAAACGCCTCAAAGCCATGGGAATGATTCAGAAGAAAGGAAATTGGGTTCCTTATGAATTGAAGCCAAGAGATGTTGAACGCCGTTTCTTTGCTTGTGAACAGCTGCTTCAAAGACAGAATCGGAAGGGTTTTTTTACATCGTATTCTAACCGGCGACGAAAAATGGGTCCACTACGTTAATCTCAAACTCAGAAAATCATGGGGAATGCCCGGACATGCCTCCACATCTACGCCCAGACCGAATATTCACGGTGCCAAGGTTATGCTCTGCATTTGGTGGGACCAGCTCGGTGTGGTGTATTATGAGCTGTTGAAACCGAGTGAAACTATTACAGGGGATCGGTATCGAACGCAATTGATGCGTTTGAGTCGAGCATTGAAGGAGAAACGGCCACAGTATCAAGAGAGACACGATAAAGTTATCCTGCAACATGACAATGCTCGGCCACATGTCGCAAAACCCGTCAAGACATACTTGGAAACCCTAAAATGGGAAGTCTTGCCCCACCCGCCGT
>UCOK01018379.1:0-18011 GCA_900474325.1 Synergus umbraculus | reverse complement strand
ATGGTAGTCTTAGAATTGAAGTCAGATTTGAAGATGCACTTATTAATACCATTAATTGTTTAGTATACGCTGAATATGATAATGTTTTGGAAATAGATTCATCTAGACAGATTATTGCAGACTTCAGTGCTTGAGTGGAGTGGGGGTGAAAAAGCCTAGCCATAAAAGCGCTCTCTATATTTGAACGTCAGTATTCGTTACACTCTCCATCGTATCAGTTGCTTTTCTCGCAGTCTATTAGAAAAACTAAAAATCATGGTTGACTACGTGATTGACCTACAAGGCTTTCGAGATGATGCTGGTCGTTTCATTCCTAAAGAAGTAGCTGTGGTTACTTTGGATCGTTATTGCATTGCTCATTGGATTATTTCACCTCCTTTTGCATTTACTGATCTCGCAACCAATGCTCGACGACAGAATAACTGGCTTAGTTATAATCATCATGGCCTTGAATGGTTTGAAGGAGATGTTCCAATGAATTTTCTTCATGCTAATCTTCGAGATATTACACGAACAGCCAAGCAGATTTACACACGAGGACATGAGAAAGCTGATTTACTTCAGAGAATAACGAGTAGACAAATAATCAACTTGGAGGAGTTAAGCTGCCCTTCAATGAAAAAACTACCCTTCATAGATGAGTTTTGCTTCCATCATGGAGTAAAAAAGGAGCCAAAGTTCATGTGTGCTCTTAATAATGTACTCAAGTTAAAAAACTGGCTCGAAGCACAACAACTACAAGATGAATTGCCGTCAAAAAACTACAATAAAACAACCGACTACTCCACCTGTTCAACCAGATTACCTACGACCTTTGCACAGAGCCTTGCAAACATTTCTGAAGATTCTGATGTGGACACTGTAGACTTTTCCATAGAGTCAAACCAATCATCTCCTGGAAAAAAATATTAACAGTTTGCAAATACTTCAAGTACTTCGCCTTCCAGAAGCACAGACGATAGGCGTATTTCCTGCAGATCAGATTCCTAAACGCTGGACAAGACCAGCGGCAATAGTGGTTAATTTTGAATAGCAATCTAAGCCAGGGAGCCACTGGGTCACCCTTCACGTTGGTAACGATGGAAGAGGCACCTACTTTGACCGTAGCGGTTACGGTTTACCGTCTCTTCTACCTAAACATCTTCTTCGTTTACGGGGAAATTGTACCTTCTACAGATGGAACACAAAAAGACTTCAAAGTACGACTTCGAATGTGTGTGGGCAATATTGCATTATGTTTCTCCATTGTATGTGTAACGGTTATTTTCTGTCTGATTTTACTAATTTATTTACAAATAATCTAGAAAAAAATGATAAAATTGCGCGCCATTTTTATAAAAAATTGTTAAAGAAATATAATCTTAAACATAAAATTTCTCGTGAGCCAAAATATCTAATATATGGCGGCAAATATTGTAAGCGATCAGATCTTGTATCATGTACACAAACATCTTCTTCCGAATTGGCTACTCTTTTCTTATTATAAAAATATATGTACTCATTTTTTCTTTAATATGACTTAATCAATAAAACTTGATGGTAAAAAAAATCCGACTTTATTCACAGACCTACCCAACATCTAGACAATAAGTATAATTTAAGTTTAGAATTAATTGTTACGAAGTTCAATTCACTTAATAAATTTCATTTTTGTTTTTACTATATAAAGTTACTTTTATTCTAAAATTTCTAACTAACAGACTAAAAAAAAAATTGAAAAAATTTTTAAAATATATAGAAAAAAGTAAATTTTATGAAAAATATTTTAGATTTCATCATGCTTTGAAACCGAAAGTTATTCACTATCTAAAGGGACGGTCAGAATTCCTGACTCATTATTAGTTCGCTGTTATTATTCTAAAATTCGACACTAGCGGACACAGGATGCAATCCATCAATGACAATAGAACCTGCTTTTCGTATTTTCGCCAAACACAAAACAGGTTGATCGTTTGTAGGACCCAAGGCTTCTTAAGAATGGGGACTGAGGTCTGAGAAGGGTGTCAACACTAATCACTTTCATTGACATGACTACCTGCTACCCTGATTTTCACCATTTTCCCATCTGGACCCTCGGCTGACTTCATAGAGGGTGCAATGGGAAAGTGGAGGGGGAGACTGTCTATAGTGGCCCATAGATACAGGCGAGGGGGTTGGCGACATAATGCGGTGCAGGGGGGATGGGAAAGTGGAGGGGGAGACTGTCCATAGTGGCCCCCTACTACTCCTAATTCCAATTGGTTATGGGCCCAGAATACGCGGAGTTACCTGTGTTTACCTGTGAACTGTGAATCAGCCACCTATGATAAAACTCAAATAGTTATTAAGCTATTTCTTCTTTTTAAGTGATTTACGAATAAAGTGTGTAACTGTTAACAATTTTTAAAGTAATAAAATTTATGAACTCTAAAATGGAGAATTTGAAAGTAAAAAGAAACATTAAACCTTTTGACGGTGATAGGTATAGTGATTATGTGGTTTGTTAAGTGAACTTGATGTACTTGAAGTTGTGATGGGCAGTCTTATCGCCCGTCACATATTCCTATCCTTCAATTGCTATCGCTATCAAATTACGTCACCGAGCGGGCGGGGCGAGAGTTCCATCAGCCGGCTTCCCCTACCACCCGCCGACTATTCATTACGTACCTACAAGTGCTTAAAAGCACTAAATCGACGCGTTTTCAATCAGTTCGCTGAGGAGCAGCTAGTCTGCACTCAGTGAAACTCATCTGGTCTCTCTGCTGGCGGGCTACCACCAAAGCAGAAAGACCGGGACGTAACCTAGACATCTTCTTCAGGGAAGATCCACTAGGTGTACGACTGTCAGGTACAGTCGTACACTCATATAAAGGACACGTCGGCTCTCACCGACCTATCCTGGCTCAACCTGGAGATGACTTCCAGAACCTGGGGAACTTAACATCCACTCTTTCCATCCTAAAATTGTGAAATCATCTGATACCTGACCAGCGGGCACCCCCATGGCCCACCTTAGAGGTAAAGGATGTGTTGATTTTATAGTCAACCCATCCTGGGGTATTCCTATCTAAACCGTACCTGGGGAACGTCATCGTAAGAAGTCAAAAAGTCAAATTATTATCTCCCTCTTCTTTCTCTCTCATCCGTACCGTAAGTTTTATGTATAAAATCTATGTATCCAATTTCAATCTTTTAGTTTATAATAAATAACCGCCGGTGATACGTGATTTGCATCATGACGTGGCTAACTGTCTCGCTCACTATACTTACAGGTACCGACTTAGATTACGCACAAACATCCGCTCACTCTCTCGCACACAACATCCGCTCGCTCTCTCACGTTTACACCGTTATTACCATTTACACTATTATATTTAAATTAAATTAAACCTTCAAATATATATTTGTATTCTTATAGAACTCTCATATAAATTTTACATTCATTCATTTAAAATTTGGTTATTTTCATTAATTCATTTAGTTTCTAATTTAGATATGTAACTTATAGGAAAATATAGCACTCTTATTATTTTTGTTAACATAAACTGATAGTTAATTTATTTCTTGCCCTTAAAATTGATAGGGCAAAGATATAAAAGACATGACTCCCAGATAGAGGGACGTCAAAAACGTACCGTTACAAAGTGATAGATGATACAACCCTGGATAAGGAAAGTGATTAATGGAAGAAAGCTGATAAAGTTGCTAAAAATGTAATTGTCGAATATCTATCTGACTCTTTTCTTGGATTTGTGAAGGCAGATAGCACTGCAAAAGACATTATACAAAGTTTGGATATGATTTATTTGCGGAAAAGTATTGCCACTCAATTGACTCTACGAAAGAAGTTGCTAGGAATGAAACTACAGGGAGAAACACCGCTAATAAGGCATTTCCAAACTTTCGATGATCTAATCACCGAATTAATCAGTACAGGTGCAAAATTAGAAGAAACTGATAGAGTTACACATTTGCTGCTGATGCTTCCATCATCTTATGGTGGTGTGATAACTGCAATAGAAACCTTATCAGAAGATAGTTTAACTCTTGCCTTTGTTAAAACCAGACTTTTGGATCACGAAGCTAAAATTCATAGTGAAAGCGAAGACACTAGTGCAAAAGTGCTTCATATCGAAAGTGCAAATGTTGAAATACCGAAGTTTTATAAAAATCAACAAAAAGGACATTTTAAAGGACGATTCTCTAAAAGTAAATTTAAGAAGAGATCATTTAACTTTAATTTAATGTGTCACCATTGTGGTAGAAAAGGACACTTTAAGAAGGACTGTTATCATTATAAAAAGGGAATGCAATATGAAAGATAACGAACAGTTCAAGCTGTTGAAATGATTCAACAACCATCGACATCGAATGTTGCAAATTCTTTCGGTTTTGCCTTTATGACTGGAGATTATCAATCTGGAAATGGAGACAACGAAGTATTTATCCTAGATTCTGGAGCATCTGATCACCTGATCAACAAAGAAGAACTATTTAGCACCTTCATTGAATTGCAGCCTCCGATAAAAATTTCCGTAGCGAAGAACGGAACTTTTATAACTGCAACAAAGAAGGGGACCATCAAAGTTATCAGCAACAATGGTGTCAAGGGCGTTCTTAAGGATGTTCTCTACAGTCCGGAGGTTCCTCACCATTTACTTTCTGTTAAAAAAATGCAACAGGAAGGGATGACAATCACCTTCAATCAAAAGGGTGTGGAAATAAGTAAAGGTGGTATGATAATAATGATTGGTATGTCTCTGAATAATTTAACAGTTGTTGATTTTAAAATTATGAGAAATAGTTTAAATTCTAATTTTAAAGTTCTTAGTACTAAAAGATACAATTATAATTTGTGGCATCAGTGTTTGGGCCACATTGGAAAAAGTAAATTCTTAGAATTGAAAAATAAACAAATGATCAATGATATAGATCAAATTAACAAAATAACACCTAACGATAATTTATGCGAAGCATGCATAAATGATAAACAAGCCCAACATGAGAGTTCCTGAGGGAGTAGAATGCAAAGCAAATCAAGTTTGTAAATTGAATAAAGCCATATATGGATTGAAATGTTGGTTTGAAATGATCGAAAAAGTACTTCTTGAAAAAGGTTTTAAGAATTCATCTGTTGACCGCTGTATTGACATTTTAGATAAAGGACATGTTTCTAAGAATATATATGTAGTACTGTATGTAGATGATCTTGTAATTGCCACCGATAATATTGAAACAATGAATAAATTTAAAAATTATATAATGGAGAAATTTTATATGACAGATTTAAAAGACATTAAACTGTTTTTGGGAATTAGAGTTAATAGAAGTGAAAATGAAATCACCTTGGATCAAAGTACATATATAAAAACAATTCTGAGTAAATTTAATATGTTTGATTGTAAATCTGTCAGTATGCCTCTTGAAAATAAACTAAACTATACAGCTTTGAACTCTGATGAGAATTTTGACGCTCCTTGTCGAAATCTTATCGGATGTTTGATGTATGTAATGCTTTGCACACAACCTGATCTAAGCACAGCAGGTAATATTTTGAGTAGGTATTTGACTAAAAATAATAAGGATTTATGGCAATGTCTAAAAAGGGTACTTAGATATCTCAAAGGATCAATAGATATTAAATTGACTTATGTCAGTGGCAATTATAATGATCTTCTTATTGGTTATGTTGATTCTGATTGGGGCGGAAATTATGAAAAAGATAAAGAAAAGTACAACGGGATATTTATTTAAGTTATTCGAGCGATGTACAATATTCTGGAACACGAAAAGACAGTTTTCGGTAGCAGCTTCATCTACTGAAACTGAATACATGGCTCTTTTTGAAGCTATCAGAGAAGCAATGTAGTTTAAAGCTTTAGCAACCAGTATAAATATAAAAATTGATAAGCCAATAATAATTTATGAGGACAATAATGGTTGCATAAGCAATGCAAATAATCCGACTTGTCATAAAAGATCAAAGCATATTGATATCAAATATCATTTCTCTAGAGAACAAGTTGAAAAGAATATAATAAAATTAAATTATATCCCTACAGGTAATCAACTGACAGATATCCTGACTAAACCATTACCAGCAGTGAAATTCCTGGAATTTCGAAAAGAAATGGATTTGGAGTAATAAAAATTACGGCTTGTAATTTTTGTTGTATATATGATGTGTATGATTTTTGTTATGTAATAGAATTGATAATATTAATGGTCTGATTGGGTTTTACTGGGTTTTCCCAATCCTTGCAACGAATGTTGGGCTATATGTAATTTCCCATGAAGCATAAGGAAGGTGCATCTTATCTTTAGATTAATTAACTTTATAATGGATATATGTATGTATATAAGAAGAGGCATTCCATTTACGAGATGTTATTTTAAATACAATCGATTAATTTTTAAAGAGGCGTGTTAGTTTAATTCGTAGAATTAATTGTATATCAAAAAGTAATCATTATATTCTAAGAACAGTATGTGTGTGGTAAAGTGACGCAATTGTTTATATGATAGTCGAGCGCCTAAAGTCCTTGTCACAAAGGGTGCTGGTGAAAATGAGTTAATCATAAGTTTAGTCTTGATCAGTATTTGATAGGAGAAAGACGTGCTTTCCGAAGTGCTCTTTGAATAAAGAAAGCACAAATTCATTTAGAGTATAACCTTTGTTTTATTTCCATAGCCTAATTCCAATAGTTTTATTAAGATTACTTGATTTGTTTTAGGTATATTAAGAGAAAACAAATATTTTGATAAACTTGAGGGGTCGATTTTAGCCCCTAGAAGTGTTTTTCTGCTGATAGTTTTTGTTAGTTTTTAATGTACTATAACATATCACAGAGAAAGAAAAATTCGTGAGGGACACCTAGAGTTCTTTGCTTGTTAGAAACTTTTCGAAATCTTAAAATTTCACAATCTTCGAAATCCCTTAAAATTCGTCAAAAATGACATTTAGTGTGACAAAATGTCTTGAAAATCTGGTACACATTGAAGTTTAAAACAGTACTCTCAGATCGAGCTAGAAATTTACCCCCTCCACATCTACTATTTTGGCGAAAAAAAGCAATTTTTCAAGTATAATTTGTCAAAATTTTGAAATTATATCTATTTTTAAGCGTTTTTTTAAATTATATAAATAAAATTTCCCACATTATATATAATAAATTACTTTTTTTTCGATAAATTGTAAAAGTAGAGGGGGTAAATTTCTAGCTCGATCTGAGAGCACTGGTTTCAAACCTGGTTGACTTTTGAATAACTCGAAGTTGTAAGAAGTAAAACTAATGAATAGCGAACGTAACACGCGTGTTGGTTTTCTACTAATTAAAAAAAATAGAGATAAAAATAATTAGTGTTCGTAATGTTGCATTTAGTATACGATTTAATATTGCGGCTTTCTGTTCGAATTGTGACTGAAAAGCCATCATATATTAACATAACGACTCCCTCCTCACTGTCTAAACACCCTGAATTACATAAAGGATGACCTCGTGCAGTTTAGATCGTGGGACGTGATTTTTATCAATAATTTTGTCTTTCTAGTTTGAAAGCGAAGGAAGAGACATAACTTTAAGTGAATTGTGAAATCCTTCACTCCGAGGTGCACCTGTTCGATGAGCGATATTTCACGTGGCCATTATGCTTCAGGGGTAATAATACCGCACAATTACTTAGATCTCAAGTTCGCGAAAGAAAGGAAATAAAATCAGCATAAAGCGAGCTACCAAATGGCGCCAGCAGACCTTAATGAAAGTACTGGAGCGGGACGGAAATCACGAGCCCTTAAATTAATTCGCGATGAATTACGTCTGCACCAGCTGTTCAAGCAGTTGTGTTTATTTATGAAGGAAGTGAGATATTCTTTGTAGTATTTAAAGAAGAATTTTTCCTTTATGCAGCCACTGTACATTACTTTGTTGAATAAAAGTATTTCTTTCGATTTAAAGGGGCTATATACACTTATTATTGGAAAAAAAGGGTTTTTTTTACGAATTTTTTTGGAAAAGACGCTAAATTTTTTTAAGAACAAACCACTACACATCTGTTTGTACATGTTTGAAGATATTTTATCCCAAATTTGAATGAAAAATATTGACATTTGTAGTCATTAAGCCCGTTGAGCGAAAACACCTTTTTCCAAACACCCTTCGCGGTGTCCATGATACGTCGAAAATAAATCACCTGCAATCAATCGAACCAAGAGCTTTCTTTAGTTTATATAATTTTACTCTACTTGGACGAAGGATTTGTCAAAATAAGTTTTTTTGCAAAAATGGTGAAGAATTTTCTAAAAAAATCGATTTTTAGGGGTCTGAAAATTCAGTTTTTTCAGTCCCAAAAAAAATGTTTTCTTTCAAATGGGAATTCCTTCGTCCAAGTATGAAATAATATTGTTATAAAGTAGCCTGAAAAAAATTAGATTGATAGATGACATGATTTTTGAGAAATCGCGGACACCGCAACGACCCTTTTTGAAAAATCACATCCCGAGATAATTGCGTTTAATGTTTCGATTACTTGGGTAGCGCACTTGGCGGTAGCGCGCTGTTGACAGATGTAACTTAGGTTCTAGTGTTCCGATCTTTATGAAATTTGGAGAAAATAATCTTAAAAGAATATACTTAAAGAAAATGCAAGAAAAAAATTTTCGAATTTTTCGACCAAAACAAGTGTATATAACCCGTTAAGACCAATAATTATTTTTCTTATCATTTTCTCAACACTCGCGTTATTTGGCTCAAAATTTTTATTTTCGATTTTTTAAGAAAATTCCAAAAGTTGTTATTCCAATCCTATAAAAGAAACATTTTTCATCTCTTGACTTTTTTTTAATATCGTCCGTTTTTTGGCTTCTAATTTAAGTCATCTTTTATTTTTTTGGATTTTCAAAATGTTGTGTCTCAATTGTTTGTTAATCTAAAAAAGTCATTAGGAAAAATTATTCGACTTTTTGAATACTACGAACATGCGTACATAGAATCTATAAATTAAAAAAAAAGTTGTTTCAAAAATTTTCAAAATGGTCCAACTTTTTGAATTTTTATCCATATTAGCTGGCCAACGAACTTGCCCTCCATTTTAGGACACTAAAAAAGTATGCCAACGTTTTGCGCGAGACAAAAACACCTATATCCCTAGTTGCATACAATATTTTCTTCTAAAAGTGCACGAAACCACGTATTTGAGAGCGTGTAAAGCGAGCTAAAATTTGCTGTTTCCAGAGGTTAGAATAGCGCGACTACAAGATTCTCCGCCAGAGGCAGTACTGTCGAGAGTTTTTTTACGATAGAAAGTCTATCTATTTGAATCTTTTTCAATATTCAGGATTGAAATAGAAAGGAAAAGTGTATCCAAATGTTAGATATTTAGAGAATTTAACAACCAATAATATTTACATAATCAGTGCTAACATTGAATTGAAGAAATAATCACAAATATTTAGCTAACACTTAATAGCCTAGAACAGCGTAAACTGAGGTAAATATTATAAATAAAAATAAAAACTAAATATTCCACAAAGTTGTAAATTCATAAATTGAAAAAATTATGGTAGTTCTCGTATATTTTATACGCACATAATTATATTTTTATGACCAAGATCATTGATTAATTAGAGTGTTACAACTATACTTTGTATAATCTAATTCTATAAGAATTGGTTCTTGATTATTGCACGTAACTTGAGAGCTCTAGCAAGCTAGCCAAGCATTCCACAGCCTCTCAAAAAGCTTTAAAACGAACGACGAAAACTCAAGCGAATTAAAATTTTATTGGTGTTAAAAGTAGTACTGGTGATCGAAATCAAAGATACAGAGGTTTAACACAATTAAAGTTTATTTAAATTAACAGGATTGCTCAATTCACAAAATACCGATGATTTCTAATATGAATAAGAAATTTAAGGTATAATCCAGATTCTGAGAGAAGTTTCACAAACTTAGTAAGAAATAATTAGATTATTTTGAGAGATGTTTCACTAAAGATGTAAAGATATGAAATAACTCGCAAATCAATGAGTAAACATTGATTTAAAAGATGTTTGAGATTTAAGAGATATAAATTAACAAAAGAAAAGTGTGATCAGTTAAAGAAACTTGAAGAGACTCAACACAATAAAATTTAGTCAAGAAAAATGAAAAGACTCAAAGTGATGAACAAAGGTGTAATCAACTCTTGAGATATAGAGAAAAACTCAAAAAGATGATGAGACATAGAGAGACTTATGAAGATGTGAATTTGTAGGATACGAAAATGTAACTCAGTAGATAATTCAACGAAGCTCTGAACTCGTACAAGATCAAAGTATAACTGAGGTGAAGAGTCTTTCTAAGGTTCGGAGGTATATTTTTAGAGAAAGCAAGAATATTAGAAAAAGTAGCATTTAGATTTTATGATGGTTAAATCTGAAGGGTCGAAGAGTACCTGGACCTTAGCGCGCATAGAACTTTTAAACATAGAATTGTAGCAAGAACAGTAATAAGCTAGGTCTTCGGTAGAATCATAAAAAGCTTAAAGATTTGAAGAATTCCAGATTTTCTTAATAGGAATGGAAAACCCAGCAAATATACTCATTGGCAGAAAAATAGTATTATCGAGAGAAATACTAAGGTATTATGTTACTAAACTCAGACTTTACATTATTATTATAACAAGCATGTCTTTTTTAAAGGAATATACAATTATTTGATTAAACAATTGGAGATGATTTTTTCAAGAAATTGCTGGATCGTAACACACATACACTCACACACACATCCGGACAATTTTTCAGATCATCATATTAGATATATCGCCCTTGCAATATATTAAAAAAAACTTTTTTTATGAAACTGGATTTTGTCACCACTACAAAGCAATTAATTATTAATTACACAGCCCAGGAACAAGAAACCGATTATAAAATTTGAATCGGTCTGAGGCTTTCGTGAATCCGCATTCTTAAATAATAGAAAATTTCCGATTAGAAGTTTATCAAAGGTTTTTATTAAAAGGTTTATTTACTTTGTAAACACAAACTTTACCTATTTATCTTTTATATTATTGAAATCGGAATTTATGTTGAATTCCGATTTTCCAATACACAGCTTTGTCTAATTGGTTAACGGTTTAAAATATTTTAAAATTGATGTGAAATATGGCAACATAACCCTAAAACTTCTGATCCAATTAAAAAATGCCTAAAAAGAATGAAAAAGTTTCTATTCAATCGGAGTTTTCTGATAAAACCATCTAAATTTTGGAAACCGACTGAAATACATCATTCCAATTCAGAAAAACGACTGTTGAATCCGCATTCTTAAACAAATCCAATTCACTAAAGCAGTCTGGCTTTATTTCGATCTGCTGAATCCGGCCTCAGAATTTTTCCTATACCCTACAATTTTTCCCTAGTCTAGGGTAAAAGTGTGAATTTTAGAATTTTCAGGTTCCTACAAATTTCGGGTCGCTTTTAGTTCCAATTTGAATTTAGAATTTTTGTTAATTACCTGAGAATTCCCCTAGCCTATGGGAAAAAGTCCATAAATCTGCAAAACTTGAGGCTTAACGGAGCTTTTATTTGTGCACGGAAAAGCTGATGCCTTTCCATACTTTTTATATCTGACAAGAAGTTTTTTGCAGTACCTCGGGTTTTCCCTAGCCTAGGGAATTTTTTAAATTAGATTTCACAGGCCCACAAAAAAAAAGTGGTCTGAACTTTACATGTGACAAAGCTACCCTTATGCATTTTGAGTTGCTGAATCCGAATCCGACCTTAGAATTTTCCGTAGACCCTACAATTTTCCCCTAGGCTAGGGTAAATGTGTGAAATTTTAGATGAACACATGATAGCAGATTTTTGTTGGAGGTTAAAAAGAGATGTTATAAGTACAAGAAAAAGACGCAAAAGGAATCCACTACGAAGGACGTTTGAAGATAAAAGAACAAGAAAACATACCTAAATCTAAAAAAAAAAAATTCCCTAGGCTAGGGAAATCCCGAGGGACTGCAGAAAACTTCTTGTCAGATATAAAATCTGCAGTTAAAAATGCAGAGACATCAGCTTTTCCGTGCCCAAACAAAAGCTCCGTTAAGCCTCAAGTTTTCCACATATATGCACCCTTTCCCTTAAGCTAGGGAAATTCTCAGGCATTTCAAAAAATTTCTAAAGTCAAATTTGAACTAAAAGCGACCCGAACTATGTAGGAACGATGTTGTACCATTAACTTTTTCGAGGATAAATATAACTGCAACGGAGCCTGAAACTTCCAAAATTTCACACATTTACCCTAAGGCATATAGTTTAAAGTTCGATTCTTTCTAAATTCTAAAAAGGGGTGGGATAAAATATTATTGAAATCCCATTAATATTGCAATGGGTGGGAACATCTCTCGAACGAAACTCTACATATAATTATGATCGAACATCACAAGAGGTAAATTCATTTGATCATTTAATTATATTCCGAGTTTCGTTCGAGAGATTTAACTATGTAGATGTTTAGAGATTTTGATGGATAAATAAATAGCTGAAATATTATATATCTCTAAACATCTACATAGTTAAATCTCTCGAACGAAACTCGGAATATAATTAAATGATCAAATGATCTTACCTGTTGTGAAGTTCGAGCATAATTATATGTAGAGTTTCGTTCGAGAGATTTTCCTACCCATTGCAATATTAATGGGATTTCAATAATATTTTATCCCACCACTTTTGAGAATATATATAAAAATTTAATACAAATACATACATACCTCAAAACTATAGAAATAGTAGTTACCTTCTTTCAATCGATTTTTTTTAACAATTTGACCTTCAAATGCTCTTAAATTTGACATGCTTGAGCCAAACGGACCGCGAATTCGGATTTAGCGCGTTAAAATACATAAGAATATACAGGGTGTCCCATCACTTATACAACTACCGATAATATGTTATAGGTGGGACACCCTGTATAGGTCTGGTTCTTGAGACAGACCACTTTTTTTTGTGTGCCTGTGTCGAAAAAAACATATTTTTGATGATTGAAATGAGCAGTTTTGGTTAAATTTGTAAAATTAAAAAGGTAAGCGATAACATTAAATATAACATTAAAACATTTTTTTTTTAAAGAAAATTTTAGATATTAGACTTCTAATTTCGCCTGGGGGCAAATGGACCCCGAATGACCACTACAACGTGTTAATATCGAAGTAGCAACTTGCTCTTTCTCTTTTCCAGGAATTTTTTGAACAAATTTTAATACATTATCACGAGATTGAGCAGGAGCAATACAAGGATGAAATTTACCTCTACCAACTTCCTGAAAACATAAAACGGAGCCTGAAACTTCCAAAATTTCACACATTTACCCTAGGCTAGGGGAAAATAGTAGGGTCCAGGGAAAATTCTGAGGCCGGATTCGGATTCAGCAGGTCGAAATCTGTAAGGGTAGCATAGTCAGTTGAAAAGTACACACCACTTTTTTTTGTGTTCCTGTGTTATTAGTCAAAAGAGGCTATGTTATTTTCCTTTCAAAAAAAATTAGGGAAACTAAAAACTTACAAACCGGTTCATCGACTGATAAAATAACAGCTAATGAAGTATTAGTGTACAAGTATGTACATAACTTCCTCTACCACTGATCTCTATAATACACTGGATAGTGGATCTGTAGTTCTGAAAATGGCACCAATTGAATTTAGTGGCGGTAATCTTTACTCAGGAATTGTGTGCTTTATTGGTGACAATTTTCAAATTATGTTAATACGATATGTTTGTCTGAAGTGGAATTACAATTTTTTTTCGATGACAACATAGCTTCCTGTTCAGATTTCATCTTCTGAACAGATAATAGTTATAAAATGTACTTTCTGGCAACGTGAGAAAAGGCCCAAAACGGACCTTTAGATATCTGTAGTTTAGTACTCTAAGTGGTTATTGCGATAAGCTTGGGGATTTTCATCCTGTTCTAGGCTTTCAAGTATTTTATTGCTCTGAATCTTGTCCATCTAAGTTTGGCTTGGGTCTTCACCCTCACCTTCAAATTTTTCTAAATTAACAGCCCTTCATACCTCAGTAACTAGTCTGAAAAATCAGTCGCATCAGAGCTTTCGAGAGAATAACTTGTCTTCTCCTCTGCGGTATCGCGATTCACGAACTTCAAGATATAAACTTTTTTATATCTCTACACGGATAAAATTTGTGCGGTAATCATTACCGAAAGTTGTGGTGAAATCCGGATATCGTGACATTTCAGCTTTCTTTTGTCTAGTATCAGTATTATTTAATAAGCTTTTAGGAACATATGATGAATGTATATTAAAAAATAAATATTATTACTGTAATTTTTCAAGTCGCGTAATGTAATAGGTGGAAAATAATGATTAACGTAAATACTGTAAGGAGTGAGGAAGTATTCAATATAGAATACTCAAGATAATTTGAAAATTTATCGCATTCAATTTTTCGCATTTGCTTTCGTGAGTCTTCACAGAGCTGGTCTGGAACCATTACCGTGCGTTCGGTAAAGCTACCAAGTGTACCTATATGTCTAAGAACGAACTCGTATCAACATCCCGCTTACGAGCCCACGCCTGCCGGTTCAAAGTTTTAAATGTTTATAAGGAATATAAAATAAATTGTTCTCATCTTTCAGAAGTTATCTTAATATTTTCCACCTCTTCCTATAGTTATAATTTAATAATAAACTATATTTAGGGTGCACAGTCTTCGGTACTGAGTACCGCACAGTTTGGTAAATTCTCAAGTTCAGGAGCCTAAACTTTCTTGTTATTTAGTATAGGACGTTCTCATGAGCAGTGCGGTACTCTGTACCGAAAGCTTGGTAAATTTTCATACAATTCCTTTTACAGTACTGTACGTGAAAATTTATCGAAATATCACGATATCCGGATTATTATTCTTTTGATGAACTTAAAACATGAACTTATAACTCATTTGTACGTTCGAAACATGGTCCTTCGAGCCGGATCTCTTTAAAGTGCTTCAGCATTTAATATTGACTTTCTCACGATAAATTCAGTTATAAAACAGTGATTATCAGTGATTAAATTGAACTTGAACTTAAAACAGGAACTTAGAATTTGAACCTGTGTCTGTAAATTAATGTGACAAGTGAGCATATTGACAGTGAACTCTAATTATATTGCTCAGATTTGTGAATTACTGATACTAAGGCATTTATTTAAACAGTGCTACTGAACTTTGAACTTTGAACGTGAATTTTGTGACTAGTGCACTACAAATGAACTTTATGTGATCTGTTCAACAATTTCTTGAACATTCACTGTGGAACTGGTGACTCCAAGAGAGATCATCAATCGTCAAAATTCAATAACTGAGGATTGCACACATTTTTGATCCAGAAGAACCTGTACGAGAAATCCTTGATACCAACTATTGACTTCAAGGGCAAGGAACACTAAGGAATAGCTGAAGGACATTTCTTCGTTCGGTGAGTCTCCATATAACTCTTTCCTTTGTCCCTCAATTTTCCCTGCGATTTCGACTTGCGTTATTAACCGTAAAAATGGCCAATCGAGAATTAGATGCGTTAAAGGCTGCACGTACGCCAATTAAATCAAAATTAACGCGATTCAAAAATTTTTTGGAAAAAATAAAAAATAAGACTCAGGGCTTAGTGACTTTAGCGGAAAAATTAGAAAAGTTTGATCAAATTTTTGGGAAATTTGATTCGGTACAAACTCAAATTGAGATATTACTCGAAAAGGATGCAGAAGCATTAGTAGAACAAACGAAACAACGCGAAGAGTTTGAAAATGACTATTTTTTTGCTCTTTCGGAAGCTCGAACCATCCTCGAGCAAAATCAAACAACCCCAGTGTCAAATGGACAGACGTCGAATCCTATGCCGGGTCCCTCTTCTGCTTCCCAGTCTTCTGTCACAGCTCCCTTTGATATCTCCCAATTTTTACAAGCAAATGCATTAGCACCCAATCTTCTAAAAATAACAATACCACACTTTGATGGACCGTTTAATAATTGGGTAAAGTTTCGCGATACATTTAAAACTCTAGTACATGATCGCGCAAGGATATCAAATATAGAAAAGTTTCATTATTTAAATACAGCTCTGACGGGAGACGCGGCACGCGTTATTCAATCACTGGGAATCTCAGATGCAAATTATGAGTTAGCTTGGAAAAGTCTTACAGAACGATACGAAGATTCTGGATCACTAATCCATTTTCACATAAAAGCTATATTTGAGTTACCTATTTTAACCAAATCCTCATATACTGCACTGAGAGAGCTCGTAGATGATGTCAATAATCATATAGTTGCACTTAAGGCCTTAGGCGAACAAACAGATTACTGGGATACAATGATTGTATATCTGGTCTGAACAAAACTCGATTTTGCGACAAAAAGAGAATGAGAATGTCATTGTTAATGATCCACAGGGTACTAATGTTGAAAATAATTTTGAGGATAAAAGCGATCAGTGTCACAAAACTGCTCTCGTTGCTCATTCCAAACAAGGAGAGAATGAGCATATTATATTACACACACATTTACCCTAGGCTAGGGGAAAATTTTAGGGTCTAGGGAAAATTCTAAGGCCGGATTCGGATTCAGCAGCTCAAAATCCATAGAGTAGCTTTGTCACATGTAAAGTTCAGACTACTTTTTTTTGTGGGCCTGTGGAATCTAATATAAAAAAATTCCCTAGGCTAGGGAAAACCCGAGGTACTGCAAAAAACTTCTTGTCAAATATAAAAAGTACGGAAAGACATCAGCTTTTCCGTGCACTAATAAAAGCTCCGTTAAGCCTCAAGTTTTGCACATTTATGCACTTTTTCCCCTAGGCTACGGAAATTCTCAGGTAATTAACAAAAATTCGAAATTCAAATTTGAACTAAAAGTGACCCGAAATGTGTAGGAACGACGTTGTTCCATTAACTTTTACGAGGATAAATATAACTGCAATGGAACCTGAAAATTCTAAAATTCACACTTTTACCCCAGGCTAGGGGAAAATTGTAGGGTATAGGGAAAATTTTTAGGCTAGATTCGGATTCAGCAGGTCGAAATCTGTAAGGGTAGCATGGTCAGATGAAAAGTAAAGACCACTTTTGTTTTGTGTCCCTGTGTCAATAAGTTGGGTTACTGCACTTGCTGGTTTTTTAGCACCTTGATGTTTTTCATCCGACATACTGAGAAATTTGGTGTATAACGTTGGTTTCAAAACTCAAGACGAATTAATAACGTTGTGTTGTCAATTTTTCTGACATGGATAGCGGATTTTTGATATGGAGAGCAATTGACGATTTTCCATACTGATTCCAAATTTTGAAATCTATTAATATTTGTCTTTTTTTAGACCGCGATTATACGTACGAAAATTTCCATATGAATTTTTCGGTACGAATATCTAGAATTTTTCGTGATGAATATCAGAGATATGAAGGATTCGGCTATTTATAGCAAAATTTCTATACAAATAACAGAATTTTTTTAGTAAAAATAAACAGACGTATTTTTTATCATTAATTTAGGACTTATTAAATCCTGACCCTTTCTTGGAAATTAGGATAACAAAAAAGCAGTTATGTCCTAGTCTAATGAACGGCTATAAATAAATCCCGATTGTATTCTGCCAGTGGAGATTTTGAACTTAAAAGTATGTTTTTTAGATTCGCATTTTTATGAACTTTTCAGATTTTCATATATAAAATATTAAACTAGCTGTCAAGTTGTATCAACTTTTGTACTCATTCAATGAGCACTTTGCTTCCTGTAAGCAAATATGATTTGCTTCCTCATAGAGGAAGCATTAAGTATTCTTTACATCAGCATTAAATTTTGATTACTTGAGAAGTTTTATTCAAAAAACTCATTTTCGAAAATTACAATGAAGCATAACTTTCTTACTTTTTTATAAAATGCATTAATCTTTTAGGTGAATCAATTCGTCTAGACACAAAGAATCTTCATTTTCTTTACATCAGCTTTAAATTTTAATTATTTCAGAAATTATAGTCGAAAAATTACTTTTTTAAAAATACAATTAACC
>UCOK01018378.1:5785-32212 GCA_900474325.1 Synergus umbraculus | reverse complement strand
GTATAGATTGGTCCATAGTTCCAGTTGGCCATAATTTCAATTGGCCACAAAATCACTAAAAGTTACCATAAGTTACTAAATTTTATAAACACTGTTTAAAGTAAAGACTAGAAGGGAGTTAGGTTGGCGAAAGTAGCAGCGTTTTAATTGGTTTGTTTCATTAAGATTTTTTCTAATGCGCATTGCCATCTAGTTTCCACCTACACCGGAGTTTTCGAATTTAGTGATGTTGTGGCCAATTGAGATTATGGCCAACTGAAACTATGGACCAATCAATACCTACCGAAAAAATCTTAATGAAACAAACCAATTAAAAGGCTGCTACTTTCGCCAACCTAACTCCCTTCTAGTCTTTACTTTAAACAGTGTTTATAAAATTTAGTAACTTATGGTAACTTTTAGTGATTTTGTGGCCAATTGAAATTATGGCCAACTGGAACTATGGACCAATCTATACCTACCCCGAATGTGATTTTTTTCTGTTGGACATAGTTGGCATCCCTGGTGTTTAGTAATCGCATGCGCGCACATGTTTGTGCTGCAATAAATCCAATTGATTGCAAGATTTGCAAAAGAATTGCAATTATTCTGTAATAACAGGTGAAACAATGATAAAAATCTAAAAATGCATGTAAGACACCGGTGTCCAAAATTTATTACAATAACATTTGATTGCAGAATTTCAAATCATCAGACAAAATCTTCTAGTACAATCTCCTAATACTCTTCCAATCTTCCGAATACTATATTGTTTATGCTCATGATGCTCATCAAAAAAGCCTAAAAACTAAAAAGTTCGTATAATTCTCTGACGTATGTATAAATTTTGTCATTGAAATTACTTGTATAACGAAGTTTAATTGCACTCAATATTATTCTGATAATTATTTCCAACTATTAACTTTATTCTCTTTATTACAGAAAAAGGTGACTCTTGAGGTTAGTTTAACTTCTCTGAATACGCAAAACTCTAAATTTGAGATTAGAAAGACCCGGAGAATCCATTGTAAGAAAAGTAAAGTCCTTTTGGACTTGTGTGTGACTTTTTAAAAATATGGCGAAGTATCTGGCACAAATCATTCTACTTGGCACGCAAGTGGTAGGAAAAGCTTTTGCAAAAGCTCTTCGTCAGGAATTTGCCGCCAGCCAGGAAGCTGCACGTAGAGCTGGAGGTGGGACAAAGGGAGCTCAGAGAGCTGCTGCAAATGCTAAAAGTGGAATTACTATAGAAGAAGCTTTGAAAATTCTTAACGTGGAGAAACCGGATCAAACTGAACAAATAGAAAAACATTACAAATATCTCTTTGAAGCGAACGAAAGAGCGAAAGGAGGCTCGTTTTACATTCAATCTAAGGTTGTCCGGGCGAAAGAACGAATTGAGGAGGAACTCCAGTATGCAAGTCAACAGAAACAGAAAAAAAGTCGGAGAGGACAACAATCGGAAACGACATGATATTTAAATTCAAATTGTTAATTTTTAATAGACAAACTGTACATACTTTTCTGATCACTATTGATAATGTTGTTAATAAAGAATCTAAGTCTATCTTAGATTCAAAACTTGAAGATTACAGATTACTTCAGTCTTCTTTTAAATTATTCATGTTTTTCATGTTTACATGCCTTATTCTAGTTAGAGTTTATTTTGATCCAAGTTCTAAAACACGTACTTTTGAAATCTTTTCGAAATCTCATAAAATCTTTTGAAATATCTTAAAATTCCATCAAAAAATCTTTTCAAAGATTCTAAAATATTTGAAATTCTCTAAAAAATTTTTCAAATTTGTAATAAATTTCTGTTCTCTCTACAAATTCTACAAAATCCTGTGAGTTTCTAAAAATCTGTTAAATTTCACAAACTTTCAAATTCCTTAAAGGAATTTTTAAATTCTATCAAATCGCTTAAAAATTTTAAAAACATAATTTAAAATCTTACGAAATCATTTAAATTACTTTAAAATTCTACGAAAAATCTTTTAAATTCCACAAAAACCTTTAAAATTCCTTTAAATTTATTTTAAAAATCTATTTATGTGATAAATTACATGAAATCCTTTCAAATTATACTTTTAAAAACTTGAGATCTCTTAAAATTCTGAAATCTTTTAAAATTCCTAAGAAAAGTCTTTGGAAATCCTCTCAAGGGATTTGAAGCAATCTTTAAATGATTAAAGATTTTTTTTTGGATTTCCAATGATTTAAACAAATTTTAAATGATTTGAAAGGATTTTTAAACAATTTCAAAAAATTAAGCGATTTCAATTGATCTTAAGGAACTTCAAGAGATTTTAGAATATTCCAAGACTTCTGAAGAGTTTTGAAACATATTTAAGTAGATTAAAGGATTTGAAAGAATTTCAAGGATTTAAAAAAAAAGTTTTAGAATTTTCAAGATACTTAACAAGATTTGAAGACTTATAAAAAGATTTCTTTTGCTTTCATAAAATCAAAAATTTTGTAATGTTTTAAATAAGATTTATAGTTTTTGGGGGTATCAAGATTTAAATAAAATTCCATATATTGTAAGAGATTTTCAATAGTTTTAAGCAATGTCAAGTAATTTAAGCGGATTTCAATATTTTTAAGTAATAACTTAAAATCCGTAAACATCTTTCGAAATCTCATTAACTTTACATATAATTTTTTTAATTCTCTAAAATATTTTTCAACAGCGTTAAAATTTGTTAAAAATTTCTGTCCTCCCTTCAAATTCTACGAAATCCTGTGAGTTTCTAAAAATCTGTTAAATTTCACAAACTTTCAAATTCCTTAAAGGAATTTTTAAATTCTATCAAATCGCTTAAAAATTTTAAAAACATAATTTAAAATCTTACGAAATCATTTAAATTACTTTAAAATTCTACGAAAAATCTTTTAAATTCCACAAAAACCTTTAAAATTCCTTTAAATTTATTTTAAAAATCTATTTATGTGATAAATTACATGAAATCCTTTCAAATTATACTTTTAAAAACTTGAGATCTCTTAAAATTCTGAAATCTTTTAAAATTCCTAAGAAAAGTCTTTGGAAATCCTCTCAAGGGATTTGAAGCAATCTTTAAATGATTAAAGATTTTTTTTTGGATTTCCAATGATTTAAACAAATTTTAAATGATTTGAAAGGATTTTTAAACAATTTCAAAAAATTAAGCGATTTCAATTGATCTTAAGGAACTTCAAGAGATTTTAGAATATTCCAAGACTTCTGAAGAGTTTTGAAACATATTTAAGTAGATTAAAGGATTTGAAAGAATTTCAAGGATTTAAAAAAAAAGTTTTAGAATTTTCAAGATACTTAACAAGATTTGAAGACTTATAAAAAGATTTCTTTTGCTTTCATAAAATCAAAAATTTTGTAATGTTTTAAATAAGATTTATAGTTTTTGGGGGTATCAAGATTTAAATAAAATTCCATATATTGTAAGAGATTTTCAATAGTTTTAAGCAATGTCAAGTAATTTAAGCGGATTTCAATATTTTTAAGTAATAACTTAAAATCCGTAAACATCTTTCGAAATCTCATTAACTTTACATATAATTTTTTTAATTCTCTAAAATATTTTTCAACAGCGTTAAAATTTGTTAAAAATTTCTGTCCTCCCTTCAAATTCTACGAAATCCTGTGAGTTTCTAAAAATCTGTTAAATTTCACGACAACCTTTCAAATTCCTTAAAGAAATTTTTTTAATACTATCAAATCGTTAAAAAATTTTTAATACACGATAATTTAAAATTTTAAGAAATTTAAAATAACTTAAAATTCTACGAAAAATCTTTTAAATTTCACAAAAAACTTTAAAATTCCCTTAAATTTATTTTAAAAATCTATTTATATAATAAATAATATGAAATACTTTCAAATTATACTTTTAAAAACTTGAGATTTCTTAAAATTATGAAATATTTTTAAATTCCTAAGAAAAATCTTTGGAAATCCTTTAATCACTACAAAAACCTTTGACATTCATAAAAAATTAATTTAAGTCAATTAATTTTAATTTCCTTTAAAATTACCAAATTGGTACACGAACCTTTGAAATCCCTTGAAATCTTCTGGAATCTATTAAAGTTTCTTAACATCTTAAAATCTGATGCACACTCAAAATTCTACATATTTCAGAAATCAAATAAAAACCATGTTTCAAAATTTGCTACTATAATAAAGTTAACTCGATTCTATAATAATATGTACACCGAATATGTGTGTAAGGTTTCAAAATAACTGATTACTATAAACTCGGTAGTAAAAATATTCATTTATCAAAAGAATTTTACAGAGGCAAGCTTGAATTTTATAAAATTACAATTTCACCTATTTATTTGTTACGCCTCTTTATTCCTATATTCTTTATTACATTCTCTGCAAGGAAAACTAAATTAACAAGACAAAAATCTATATAGCCAAATTTAAAAAAGTTTAAACTGAGCGGCATAATATAAATACATATATAAATCACAATGGACTTACAAAATAAAATTATAAAAAGGACAAAGAAGGAATCATTATAATCACAATATGCTCTAAGATTTAAGATAATAATTCCTTTTCCGTTTTATTGTTTCTCGTAGAGCACACAGGTGCTTTGACAAAAATTTTTTAATGCAAGGTGAAAATGCACCTTGTGATTATTTAGACATTTTCTTAAAGTGCTAGATACATAATTTACATATAAAAGACTACTTCGAATAAATAAGTTGACTGAAGTACATAGATTTACAATAAATAGAGTGTTTTTTTGAGTAATTTATACAGTCTTCATAAAACAAGTTCTCGCTCTTATACGAGTCCTTTCAGGTACGATTTAAAAATTAGTTTAGAAAAAAGTTAATGCGCTAAACCAGCTACTCTTGCATCTTGTGGCTCTATCCGATTTTGCGTTTGACGAATCGTTAGGCGCTCTTGATTGTGGCAAACAGACCACAATTTGGGTAGATATTTAGGCTGCATAACTCTTAGGAAATGCTCTCTCCATTCCCTCTCGAGTTCCACGAGACCGCCTTCTAGTTTTTCAAAGTGTCGCACCACCTAGAATTAAAGGATTTTAAAGGATTGCAAAAAAAAAAAACTTAAGAATTTTCAAGATATTTAACAAGATTTGAAGACTTAAAAAGATAAGATCTGAAAATATTTTAATGTTTTGAATAAGATTTATAGTTTTTGGGACTATCAAGATTTAAATAAAAGTATTGTAAGAGATTTCCAATAGTTTTAAGCAATTTCAAGTAATTTAAACAGATTTCAATAATTTTAAGTAGTTTTATAGAATTTAAAAGAATTTCTTGTGTTGACACGAATCAAATGATCTAATATCAAAGATATTAGTCTTTGCTTTTATATTTTGAAATCTTTTGAAATGGTCTTGAAAACTTTTGAGATCTAAGCTCAAAATGTTAACTTTTCATTTTTCGCAAAAATATTAAAATTAAACATTTTTTCGCTTTGTATGTATATTTCTATTTAAAAGGTGAATAGCGTTATTGGGTTGAAGTATCAGATGTCTAGTCTAACGAATTTTTTCTATTTTATTTTGTTAACATTTACTGGATTAATAATACCAAAAAGAAGTTCTGAAAACCATTTTATTTTATTTTTATTTATTAGCAGAAACTTACCTGGGATTGCTCGGGATTTTAAGAGATTTCAAAGGTATATAGAGAATTTTAATTAATTACAAAAGAATGCAAAAGATTTTCAACAAATTTCCAGCCATTTAAAATTATTTTAAGGAAGTATAAGGAATTTGAGGAGATTTCAAGTTTCAAGTAATCTTAATGAATTCCACGGGATTTCAAAATATTTTTAACGGTTTCAAGATATTTTAAATGATTTTAAGGATTTTAGAGGATTTACAATATTTTAAGGACTTAAAAAGAATCGAAAATATTTCAAGAGATTTACCCAAATTTTCTAGTTATTTAAAATGTTTTTTACAATTTTACAAATATAAGATTAAAAATTTAAAAAGTTCGAAAACAGTTTCAAAATATCTTTCAAAAATCTCTCATTTGAGGAAACGTCATCTTTTAACAATCATTATAAAATATCTTGAAAAACCTTTACAATTTTTACAAAAATCTTCGAAATCTCTTAAACTTTATTTAAATCTTGTGAAATCTCTGAAAAATCCTTTTGATAACTATTTTCAACTCTTTTAAAAATCCCATTGAATTCCCAAAATCAATCAAAAATTCTCATAGCATCTCTGGACATTTAAAAAAATCTTTTAATCTTTTTATCCCTTGAAATTCTTCAAAATTACTATAAATCTCATAAAATCCTTTTATATTTTTTAAAATCTTACGAAATCTCTTGAAATCCCTGTAAATTCTATGAAATCTCTTAAAATTCCGAGCAACACCGGATAAATGATAAATGTCTAATAATTTTAAAAGATTTCAAGAGATTTTTCTTTAAAAGATTTTATTATTGTTAAGGATTTCATAGAATTTGACGAGATTTCTAGGAATATTTAGAGATTTTAATGAATTTTAACGTGGATTTCAAAAGATTTATGATTTTGAAAATTTTTGTGAAATTTTAAGAGATTTAAAAAGGCCTGGAATTTTCTTAAATTTCATGAGATTTCTGCTAGCAAATAAATATAAATTTTAGGTTTTGGAAACATTGGAAAATTTTTATTATTGATATTTTTATTCCAATAATTCTAAAAAAAAATCGTCAGACTAGACGTCTGAAGCTTCAACTAAATAATAGCGTTCAGGAGCGAGAAAACATTTAATTGTAATATTTGTTGATTAAAATGAGGAAATCGAATTTTAAGATTAAAAATTGGATATAAAATCCTTACATAATACTCAAAAATTCCCTGGATAAGAAAAATATTTTACAATTTTGTACATATATTACCTTAAGACCATGAGGTTCACATTTGTTTGAATGTTTTTCCTCAGGTTTTATTTTCAGTCGCTCGTGGAGGGCGTCCAATAGTATCGTCGAGAATTCAGGCGCTCCAGTGCAGGAAAGAATGTAAGATTCGAGATCCTTGCGTCTTTGTGCAGGAATCGAAACTTTGCTTCTCAGCGCTTTCACTGCCGATTGTAGTTTTCGCAAGCCACGCGAAATCTCATCCCTTGTCTGAGATAGCGGTCCAGGTAGAGGCGCGTTACAGATTTCTGACAAACGTTTTCTTAGCTCCAAATCATGATAGTTGCTAATTTCGTGGCAAGACGGACAGAGCAACAAAACATCGTGAGACTGGTGTGCTTTCATTACAACTGTAATAGGAAAGGTGGATTTATTAATTGTTATAAAATAATTAAGTTTCCGAAGAGTTTGAATGATCACTCCACTAAATCCTTTAAAATTCATACAAATTTTGTTCAAGCTGTTCAATTCCAGAAAAACCATTAAAATTTCTTAAAAGAAAACTTTTAAAATACTTCGATTTAAAAAATATTTAAATGTCTTAAAATTCCATAAATTCCCTTTAAAGTTTTTTAAAATATATGGGATCCCTTAAAATTGCACGAAATCTTTTGAAATGCATAAAAGTCTATTAAATTCCACGACAGAATTTAAAATTACGAACAAACACTTGAAATTCCTTATAATACAGTGAAAATTTTTTGAAATCTTGAGAGTTCACCAAATCCCTTAAAATATCAATAAATGTTAAATTCTTACAATTCCACAATCTATAAGATTCCTAAAAAATGCGAAGACAGAATTTATTAATATCTTAAAATTCCATGAAATCTTTGTAAATGTCTCAAAATCTCTTGAAATTACAAAATTTTCACGATTTTCGAAATTCCTTGAAATTCTACGAAATCATTTTGAATTCCAAAAAATCTCGTAAAATACCTTAATTTCCAGGAAAATCTTTAAAATTCTTTTTAAAAAAATTTGCAAATTCCTCAAAATCATTTGGGATTGCTTAAAATTACACGAAATCTTTTGAAAGTCCTAAAAAATGTTAATATAAAAAGATGATTCAAATAAAATGTGATATCTCTCGAAATATTTTGAAATTATCGTATAAATTAAAACTTTGAGTGATCAATCCCTCGAAATTTTCCAGTTTTCCTAATCGGAAAAACTCGTAGTCTAAGAAATGATTTCACAATACTAACGTGGAAAATATTTGCGGTATTCTCTTGGAACGACATTCTTCCTGACGAACTTGTCATTGGCTCCACAGACTACACACTGGTTAAGTTTGACTTGGGTATAGTATTGACCGACCTCGCCTAAAGCTCGCCCGGATGGCTCAAATTTCAGCCTCACCGTGAAGGGATCATCGTTCACAACTTGTCCCAACTCCTTCGACACATACCAGTCAGCTTTTTTCCGATCACACGTACACAAGGTGTCTCCATCAGGAGCTTGGAGATAACAATTATGATACAAAGGTTTATTCCTTGCAGGAATGTTATTTTTGTTCGAAGTAGTTCCATTAATACCTCTATTAATTATCTGATTTAATTTATTATTTTTATTTTTACTAGAATTGTCACTTTTACTACTCGTCATGCTACCCCGTTGAACCTTGAACCTGCAATCAATTTGGCTTGTTAGAAGAATTAACTGGATTTACATTAATTTAATTGATTCTTGTAGAAAATAATTAAAAATTCGAACCTCTGGTCGATAACGCCACTAGGTAATCCATGAAATTTTTCGTCTTCGTTCTCATCCCAAATACCTTTCAAAAGTAGAATGAAAGTCTGCCAATAGGATCGCTTTTTCCTCGCTCGTTCCAGAATCTAAGAAAAAATAAGTTTAGCACAAAGTTAGTTTTAATTGAATTAATGTTAAATATTATAATAATTCTGCGTATATTTTTATATTTATTTGTCTTAATTTTATTGGAGGGGTGATTCAAAGTTCGATTTAAAATTACAGGGGTTTCTCTGTTTATTCAAGTAATTTTTAACTATTTTCAAAGTTAAAGATGTTGGATCCATTATTAAGAGATACAAAATAGAATTCTGGGAATTATAAGGTATCCAAATATTTTTAAAATAAATTTTAAGGGATTTTGTGGAATTCTAAAGTTTTTAAAATGAATTTTAAAAGTTAATCTGTACTTTAATGAGTTTTTAGGAAATTCAAAGGATTTCGCGTCAAACTATAAAGGATATGGATTTTTATGAATTTCAAATATTTCCTGTAATTTTAATGAGTACCTCAAAAGATTTTTTGCACTTTTATAAGGAGGTTAAATGATTTGTTTTTTCAACCGATTTTTAAAATTAATTTTAAATGTTTTTAAAAATATCTTAGGAATTTGTAGGTGTTTGTGGAATTTAAGGGTTTTTCTTTAATTTCACAAGATTTGGCGGAATTTTAAAGGACATAAAAAGATCTTTAGGAATTTCAAAACATTTCGTAAAATTTTAATAAATACCAGAATATTTTTGAGTAATATTACAGGATCTCATGGAATTTTAAGATATTAAAATACTTTTTTTTAATGAATTTGGAGGGATTAAAAAAGTTTTTAGGAATCTTAAAGAATTTCGTGAAATATTGAAATAAAAAAAAAATTCTTGAGATTTTAACATTTTAAGATATCCAATGGTTTTTTTAAAAAGTTTAAGGCATTTGAAAGATTTTTTTAAAGAAATTTTGAAGGTTGTTATGAAAAAGAGATTTTCAAAGACTTTTATGGCTTTTCGCAGAATTAGTTGAAGTTTTTTCAAAAGATTATTTAATTTATTTTAAAGGGATTTCAATTTTTACATTCTCATCAGAGAAAATGTATTATTTTTAAAGCAATTTTCAAATTTTTTTTAGAAACTAAAAAATGTGAGATTTTAATGGAATTGTGAAAGATTTATAGAAATTTTAAAGTTTATTGTGGAATTTTAAAGTATTTTATGCAATTTTAAAAGATTTTGTGAAGTATTGAGCGACACAAAATTTCTTGAGTTTTTAAGGATTTTCATGGAATACTTTTGTTTCAAAAAGTTTTTTTATCAATTTTAACGGATTTCAAAACTTCTTTAAAGGAATTGAAAAGCTTGACTTGGAATATAAGTTAAGTGAAAAAAGGTAATAAATAAAGAATATTCGATTATTTGATTTTTTTAGTGATCCCAATCTCGAAATAAGCGCCTGATATATCACCGGTCAGAATTTTATACAAAAGTTGATACAACTTCACTTCTACATTATTTTCCTTCTGATCTGGTAATATTGAACTTTTCACGTATTTTAAATCCAAATTTAAGACATTATACAATGCAGAGAAACAAGTAGCAATTATTTCAATAAGGATATCAGACTGTATAGAAATGTCCATTATTTCGAAATTCATTGATATTTTTTTTTTTAATAAAACATTGAGATTTCAATTTCTTTTGCAATATTCTCTTTAAAAATTGACTTTGTTCTGGGTTTATTTTAAGCAGAATTTTAAAAGTTTTTAACTTACTTAACTTAATCACTTATTCTAACTTATAATTCTGCACGGAAAAAATTATTTTCTTAGATTTTAAAACAGTATTTACTGACTCTCGGATACAGAGAAGTCAGAGAAAAGTATTATAATATTTCAGTGAATTTTATGAGATATTAGAAAAGATTTTATTAATTTTTAGAACAGATTTCGAAAATCTTTAGAAACCTGTTCTAAAAATTAATAAAATCTTTTCTAATATCTCATAAAATTCACTGAAATATTATAATACTTTTCTCTGACTTCTCTGTGTCCGAGAGTCAGTAAATACTGTTTTAAAATCTAAGAAAATAATTTTTTCCGTGTGATCGGTGGTTTATACTATATGTATATAGATAAAAAATTCAGTGTCACACCTGGTGGTAAATAAAGATAGAAGCTAATGCATCATAAGAGGCGTAAGCTATCTGATCATCTGTGAGAGTGTCGTTATCCCAGTCACTGCACCTTACTTCTATCACCTTGTCCAATTCAAGACCAAGGTACTCAAGACTCATTGCAGCTAAGCTCTTTGGACTCGGAAGATCAAGGCGATCTGCAAGAGTCCTTAGATCAAGCGTCCCATAAACTTTGCATCCATAATCGTTTGTTAGTTTCCTTCCATCTTCGAACGGGGCTACACCCACTTTCAATAGACTTCTATTAGACAGCAGCTCCTACAATCAAAATAAATGTATAAGACATCAATTCAAAGTCTTAAAAATAGAATCCAAAGTTTTTTGAACAAGATTTAAAAGTATTGAAGAATAAATACCAATGTGATTACTAATCCTCATTTAAACTTAATTAATTTTTTGCAAAAATTCGGAAACGATTAGTTTTAAAATGCAGTCTTACTTTCGAAGGAGACTTATTTATTAGGGTGTAGAAAATATTTATAAACTCCGTTTTTTATTGGCAGAATAATTTTAAAAAATTCTAGGGGGGTGATTCAAGGTTCGATTTTTAATTCCAGATCATGTCCAGAGTATCCAGATTTTTCCAGGTGAGATTTTAACAAATTTTCAGCTTAAGTTTAAAGAATTTGAGAAATAAAAGAGAACACGAAATAAGATCAACAGAATTTAAAATAATTCACACTAATTAGTGCAACACAAAGAAATTTCAAAAATATTAAACGAATATACAAAAAATCAAAAGAATTGATAGGAAGTCAAATTTTTTTTAAGGAATTCCAAAGATTTCGAGTGGCTTCAAAAAGTTTTAAAATTTTTCAGGAATATTAAATTGATTATATGGGATTTTAAGTGATTTGAAGCGATTTTAGAATATTTCAAAGAATTCACAGAATTAAAATTGCAAGAGCCTTAAAAATATATATCAACAAGTGATTTTATTCTGACTCTAAAGAAATAAAGATGCAAAAAAAACTAAAAGTAATTAAAAATAATTCCAAAAAATTAAAAAGAATTTAAAGGCATTCAAAAGTTTTCCAGTAATTTCGAAATAGTTTTAAAAGGTTTAAAAGTATTTCAAACAATGTCATTAAAAAATCAAGAGATTGCAAGAGATCTTCACTTAGAAGAAAATTGATCTGATTTCGTATAATTGCAAAGAATTTAAAAAGAATTAACATTCAAATGTAACCAAAATTAATTTTGTTAAAGTTAAAAAAATTCCTGGTTTCTAAATTAAATTCCAGGTCATTTCCCGGCTTTTTCTGGAGAAATCACGACTCTGCAAATATAATGTCTGAGGAGAATTGTAAAACTTTTGAATCTAATATAAGGAAAAGTACTTATTCAGAATTCTATTTATAAACGCACTTTGAGTTTGGGAGGAACATATCCGATTTTTCCAAGACGAAACAAAGCACAGACTCCATTATCTGTGGCAAGTTGAAGTAATGAAACGGGTCCTTCTTTGACCCACTCGCAATCAAATCCCAATATTCCATCAGACAAGTCTCTGAAAAAATGTCAACATAATTAAAATATCAAACCGTCAATTTGAAAATTTCTATTCTTGCTCATCAAGTTGAATAAAAGGAATGTAAACACTTGTGTTTACTTCCTTCCAACGAATTTATTATTCATTCTTAGCTATGATTTAATTGACATGACCTTTTATTTAGCTTCGAAAACCAAGTTCTAATATTAAATTTTCTTCTCATCAATTTATACTTTTTTCGTCAAATGATAAAAATCAAATTTTCAGATTAGATTTCGAATTCTTCGTTTTGTGCGAAAATAATTTAAATATATTTTAGCTCTGTAGGCAAACTTCTAATTCAAAAAATAATTGCACTATAGAGCGAAAAAATATCTGCTTGCAAACATCTTTGAGTAAAATAGCGAAAGCTTCGGATTGAATTTTAATTCGGAATTTTTATCCGAACCAAACAGTTTCATTCCGATCTAATCCGAATTAATCTGAAGCCCATTCAAAAGCAATCCGATTTAATCCGATCTATTCAAATCAATCCGAATTATTTCGAAAAATTCGGAATCATTCGAATTGACCGGTTTTATTCGGATCGACTGGATTTATTCGGACTGAAAGTTTAGATTAATTCTGATTAATTCAGATTGAAAATTTGAATGAATTCTGTTTAATTTGAATCGGCGGATTCATTCGGATTAAAAGTTCGGAATAATTTTGAATGGGCTTCGGATTAAAACGGATTAGCTCGGAAAACTTCCTTCGTGTTAGATTGAAATGAAACTGTTTGGTTCGCATACAAATTCCGGAATGAATCGTATTGAATCGAAACGAATTTTAATTCGATCTAATCCGAAGGAAGTTTTCAATCTAAATTAATCCGAATGAATCCGGCCAATCAGGACTTTCAATCCGAATGAAGCCGGTCTATCAGAATGATTTCAAAAAATTCGGATTCATTCGGATTAATTCGAATTGAACGTTTGGATTAATTCTGATTAATTTGGATTGAAAGTTTAGATTAATTTGGATTAATAGTCCTGATAGACCGGATTCATACGAATCAAAAGTTCGGAATAATTTTAATCCGAAACAGATTCAAAAGCAAACCGAACTTTTAATCCGAATGAATCCGGTCTATACGAATCAATCTGAATTATTTCAAAAAATTCAGATTCATTCCAATTGCCTGGATTTAGCCGGATTGAATGTTTGCATTTATTCTGATTAATTCGGATTGAAAGTTTGGATTAATTCTGATTAATTTGGATTGAAAATTTGGATTAATTCTGTTTAATTCGAATCGACAGATTCATTCGGATTAAAACTTCGGAATAATTTTGTATGGGCTTCGGTTTAATACGGATTAACTCGGAAAACATACTTCGGATTAGATCGAAATCAATCCGAATGATTTCGAAAAATTCGGATTGACTTAATTCAAACATTCGGATTGAATGTTTCGATAAATTCTGTTTAATTCGAATCGGCGGATTCATTCGGAATGAATTTTTATCCCAAGCTTTCGTTGGGAAAGAAATTGAATTTTGAATTTTGACCTGCGAATACGTTGAACGGCATAATCGCATTTCTCTGGCGAATCTGCCAGAATGACCTTGTCCAATGAAATTTTAATATCTTTCTTATCATTTCTGTTATCTTCTTCGTCATCGTTTTTACGTTTGCTGGTAATACTGTGGCATAATTGTTTAACACTCCGAAGCACGTTATCGCGATACTTGGAGACCAAAAAGGCGATGCCAACAGTCACGCAAACCCCGAAGAACATATTATTTTTCCGTATCTCGAGCATTAATTAAATATAAGTTAACAAATTACACAAATCACTTTACAAGTTCGACGTCCAACGTCTTTTAAAGTTTTCTGTTTTTATCGTTATATAGGTTATACAGGATACACGACACTTCGAGATACTTTCGATACTTTATATCCTTTCGGATTAATTAATAATTAGGCGATTTGAGAAAATCGACATTGCGAGTATAAATAAACTCATATTAAAGGCGGGATTTCTATACACTTGGGGCAGCACGAAAAAATCACTCAATAGGAGCTTAAAATTTATATTTAATCATTGATTTTGAATGTTCATTTCAATAAATTTCACCTAAATGTTGATTTAGACTCCTCCTACTTAAATACTGAACGGTTTTTTCAACCGTTTGAGGTTCAAGGGACCCCCCGTAGCATTTAAGAAAAAGTTTACCGACACACGTGGCTACGGGTTTCACGCGCGACTGAAGAAATTGGATTTTGGATAAAAGTCACTAACTGCTAATCAGAGCTGCCAACAAAATCTTTAAAAAATTAAAGATTACCAGAAGTCGCCAATCATTCAACAAGTTTCGCCAAAAAGTTGCCAATGAAAAACCAATGAGCACAGAAATAAATAATTGGTTAAATTAATAATCACTTTATAATAATCACCAAATCCTTGCAAATTGACAGTCAAATGTCAATTAGAAAAAAAGTCGCTAGAATGGCAGATAATTCGCCAAGATTGGCAGCCCTGACACTAATAATAAATACATATGCCACTTTTTTTCTAATACGCATGCGATGCCATGGATGGGTTAGAGATTTACGGGGCCCGGGACTATCAAAATATGATTATCTTATTTTTAACATTATAAATTACTCATAAATTTATTATTATTTATTTTATTTTTATTTATTTTTTTATTTTTTATTATTTTTTATTTCTTTTTATTATTTATTTAATATAAATTTTTATATACTTCATGGGGATTTTTGAAATTTTGAATTTATGGTAAATTTATAATTATAAAATTGATTTTAATTTCATCAAATTCATTTAGATCTTTTAAAATGACTGCAAGTATTATAAAGTCCTAGAAATTAATTCAAAACATTATTTTTGATTATTGTAATTCTTCGGAATCTTTAGATATTTTTGAAATAACTTGAAATCTTCGAAAGGAATTTGAAATTACTTAAAATCCTTTACTTCCTTCAATTCTACATATACTAGGCTGTGAATCCTTTAAATTCCATTGACTTTTTTTTAATTCATTTGAATTCAGTGAATTTTTGTTTTAAATTCTTCGAAATATTCTAAAATATATTGAAATCACTTCAAATCCCTTCAAAGTTCAAGTCTATTAATATCGATTCAAAAATTCTTAAAATAATAAAATATTTAGAATTTATAAATCTTTTAAATCCATTTCATCATTTAAATCATTTAAAATCCTTCAAATAAATCACTTAAAATATTTTTGATTCATTTAAAGTTTAAAAAATTATTTGAAACATTTTGAATTCTTCTTAATTAATATAAGAATATATTTTGAAATTTACAACCGAATAATTTTAGTTTTTTTAATCTTTTGAAAATTGAAACCACCTAAAAATTTTTAAATTCCTATCAATTCTTTTTAAATCTTTTGAATTTCTATGAATTTGAGTTTTTACAAAAAATTAAAAAATTTTTCTTAATATTTTTTAACTTTACTTGTACAATTTGTTAAATTAAATTACAGACTTCTAATTCTCTATTTGTTTATTAATAAATTTTTTAATCAATCTTTATATTGTCAAACTTCAATAGAATAGAAATAATTTTTTTATTTAATTTCTTTATTATTATTATAAACAAGTTTTATTAACTAATTGGTAAATAGTTTTCTTATTGATAAAAAACTTGTCTTCTTGCTGAAAGTACTTAGTATTAATGTAGCCAATGTAGGAATAACATTTAATCACAATAATAATGAAAAATGTAACAATAACCATTGTTATCAACAATTCTTGTAGCGAAATATTTAAATTTGACATTATTTCAAATTATAATTTCTTTCAATAGCCATAACAACTCCAGAATAATCAGTCTTTATTAATATTTTGTAAAATATTTTCATTTCACTTAAAAAATATTTGAATTAGATATTACCTCGCTCTGTACGCATGCTTCTAGTTCAAAACTAGCTGCGTGAAGTTGTATCAACTTTTGTGCTGATTCAATGAGCACTTTGCTTCCTGTAAGCAAATATGATTTGCTTCCTCATAGAGGAAGCATTAAGCTTCGGTATTACTTGTTTCCCTTTATATTTCCAGTTATATTTGAAAAATTCATTTTTAAAAAATTAATGAAACATTACTTTTTTATTTTTTAATGAAATACATTAATCATATAGGTCAATCGATTCGTCTCGATGAAAGGAATATTCATTTCCCTTACACCAGCTTTAAATTTTCAATATTTGAGAAGTTATAGTGGAAAAATGAATTTTACAAAAATGATAAAAGTACATAAAACTTTTAAAATTAAATATTTTGTGAAACCCTTAAAAGAAATTCAACTAGGTATATAGTTGAATAACCATGCAAAATTTCATCAATTTATCTCTACGCGTTTTCAAGATATTGCAGGATCGTGACATACATACATACATACATACATACACATGCATACGCACACACAAACATGCATCCGGACAATTTTTCAGGAAATCATACTAAATCATACATCAAAAAACCCTTTTTTAGGAAACTGGATTTTGTCACCACTACAAAGCTTCCTCTATGAGGAAGCAATAATACCTTCTCTGATGATAACGTAATTAATTAATTGTACAGAAGGAAAAAATTACAAATTTAATATCTGTTGAGTAAAATGAGGAAATCGAATTTTTATATTAGAACTTGGCTCCAACACCCTTAATAATATATACCTTCTTCTGTACCAATTTTCATAATTTTTATATTTAATTTTTCCATCAAAGAAATTAGCAAAAACTTTATTAAGATTAATTATTAACCGAGGGGTTGACAACTTGGCCAAGCGGGTGTACACCTATACTTCTGCCCGTGCAGAAATTGTCCCATTTTGCCCTATTTAAAATAGGGTTCTGACAAGGGCCCTGGTCAGTTTTTCTATTCTGAATAAAATGAAATAAATTATAATAAGGTGCTAATCGGGCAGCATAATAGGACTATGTGTAATTATACTAACATAATATCATCTGATTATTCCGAATTGAAAATATTTAGATTCAAATATTTAAATAGTTTTCTGTTTCATTGCGAACGCAAATATATAAATATGATTGATTTATTTCCTTGTATTGTTTCTTATGTTCTTTGCTATATTTTGACATAATAAAATTACATTTTCATAAAAGCAGGTAATTTTCATTTATAATTTATTATAGTTTTTTTTTTAAAAGGCATTCACTAGAAAAACTGACAAGGCCCTGACTAGTTTCTCCTATATAGGGTATTCGCGAGTCCAACCGTTACACCCTTGTCGGGTTCTAACTAGTTTTACTGACCAGAACCCTACTAGGCCCACATCAAGATTTCTGCACGGGTGACTTCAAGATATTTCAAGATATTTCAATGACTTCAGAAGATTTCACTGACTTCAGGAGATTTCAAGAAAATTCAAGTGAATTCACGTGACTTCAAATATTTCAGGAGGTTTCACACTGTAAAAAAAAACTTCAATTACTTTAGTTGAAGTTTTTTACAATTACCGTAGCTGAATGAATATTCAATCAAAAGTAGTTGAATATTCAATAAAAAGTTGTTGAATTTTCAACAAAATAGTTGAATTTTCAATAACAGTAAATGAAAAATGGTTGAATTTTCAATATATTTCTAACAGTGCAGATATTTCAGGAGATTTCTGAAGATTTCAGTGCAAGTGTACACCTATGATTTCACAAGTTGTCAACCCCTCGTTATTAACCATTTTTAAAGTTTGAAATTACAGTACTCGCCAATAGTATTAGGACGGCTTTTTATTAACATTCGTTAGAATAATCAAAATGTTTTATAAAACAAATATTAAAATTCTTTTTCCAAATTAAGTTAATAAAAAAGCTCTCCTCTTCTGGAGATAATAAATAGCTTAAAGGTAATTTGCCGACCTAAATGCTAAAAATGGTAATAAATATTATTTTTATTTTTTATTACAAATAACATAATGGCGTTTTAACTTGTAGAAATGTTTAGTTAACAAATATTTAAATAATACACATTTTTTAAATTAACCCATTAACGTCCAGCCGGACACATTTTGTACACCGCTCTTCCCGCACTCACAGCTATTGCATTTCGAGCAAAAAGAAATCTAAAAAAATTTATACTTATAGTTTGAAGTGTGCTCTTTCCGATGGTATCACTCAAATTATCGAAAACAATTTTTTTTTGTTCGAAAAATGCAATTTTTTTTTTTTAATCGAGTTTTCAAAGATTTACAGGCTTGGAATCATCTTGGAACGGGTCTAGATCGTGGACGCGATGTTTGAATTTACAGAATATGAGGTTGTGAAGTCATTTTGAACAATTAGAAACTTCATAATGGCGCCCGAATTGCAAAATTTTTGCCAGAAAATTCATGAATTTTTTTCTCAGAAGCGAAGCACTTTCCTAAAAAATTAAAAAGAACAAAAAGTGCTTATAATTGGCCAAAGAATACACCTGAATTTTTCCAAAACAATTTGAGTAATTCTTTGGTTTTGCTAATTGATAATTTTTTATAAATTGCAAAAATCGCTCGAATCGCTTTGAGTAAATTCAAGGGTATTCCTTGTTCAATTCAAAGCACTTTTTATTCTTTGTAATTTTTTATTAAAGTCCTTCGTTTTTGAGAAAAAAATCGAAAATAATTAGAATTTTTCCAAAATGCTGACATTTTGGAACTTTTTTCTCAGAAACGAAGCACTTTACGAGAAAATTACTAAGAACAAGAATTGTTTAGAATTAGCCAAGGAATACACCAGCATTTTTTAAAACGACTCAAGTGATTTTTTCGTTTTGCAAATTGCCAATTTTTTATAAATTGCAAAAATCGCTCGAATCATTTTGGAAAAATTCAGGTGTATTCGTTGGTCAGCTCTAAGCACCTTTTTTTTTTAAATTTTTTAGGAAAGTGCTTCGTTTCTGAGAAAAAAATTCATGAATTTTCTGGCAAAAATTTTGCAATTCGGGCGCCATTTTGTAGTTTCTAGTTATTCAAAATGACTTCACAACCTCATATTCTTTAAATTCAGACATCGCGTCCACGATCTAGACCGGTTCTAAGATGATTCCAAGCCAAGAGTGATACCATCGGAAAGAGCACACTTCAAACTATAAGTATACATTTTTTTAGTTTTCTTTTTGCTCGAAATGCAATAGCTGTGAGTGCGGGAAGAGAGGTGTACAAAATGTGTCCGGCTGGACGTTAATGGGTTAAAACACAGCTATACTTACAAAAAAAAAAAATATTTTTTAGCACAAAACTTTAAAAAAATTATATTTTACTGATACTAACACTAGACTATTTACCTCCATTTCATACAGACGGAGGAAAATTAGCGAAATTAAACGTAAAATTAGCGAAATTAAATAACTCTTATGGTAAAGTATGATATAGATAGAAATAAACACTGAAAAACTGTATTTACGTAGTCTTTTAAATGTATTCAAATAATTATGAATTTAAAATTATGACAAAAAAAAAAGGTTTGGTAAGTTGTCGCAAGCGACTTGTGTGCCCTTACCAGGTATATGTGTTCCATCCTTGTCTAGGGGAGTGCTAAACTTCTCTCCTTTCATACTACACAAGAGCGATACACTACCTCTGCCTTATATATTAACTACCTGAAATTATCACAGCTTGTGAGAAACGAAATATACCTTAATAACTCGAAAATTAATAATCTTAATACGAAACAAAATATAGCAATATACTGGATTTTTAGAAACTCAATTTTGAAAGTAAGTTTCACTCAAAAATATCTGTGGGATTTTCAAAATTTTTGAATTTTCGCTCTTTCCCGCGTAAAACAGTTCCTCAGTGAAGTACATACAAAATTGTTCGAGAACCCGAGGCTTTCTCTTATCGTTTAAAAATTTTTACAGTGAAGTACTAAATTATTTGAACACCCCGGGGCTTTTTCTATCGATGAAAAAAATTTTTTTTAATTGAGAGAAATACGATAAATCAACATATCGAGTTTTAAATTTCCGAAATTCAAATTTATGAAATTACAAAATATATCCAAATTAGACAATTAATAATTTATTAAATTTCCAAAAATTCTTAAATTGTCGAAACTTAAATTCTGCCAAAAATTGTTATTTTAATTTAAATATGTAGCTAAATTAATTATTAAATGCTTATTTAAAAAATAATTTTCGAAAATTTTTCAATTTCTAATTTGTAAATGTAGATTCTTCTAAAAAGTATTTTTTTAATAAAAAAAAAATAATTTTCTAAAAAGAATCAATTAAGGGCGTTGGATCCAAGTGTTAACCTCAAAATCCCATTCTCCATTTTATTCAACAAGAATTATAATTAAATATTTTTTCGCTCTGTAGCGCTAATTTTTTTTTAAATACAAGACTGCATACAGAGCAAAAAAATATTTAATTTCGATACTTTTTGCATAAAACGAAGAATTCAAAATCTAACTTCGAAATTAAATATTTTCATTTTACTTGAAAAAATATTTGAATTAGATATTTTCTCGCTCTGTACACCTAATTCTAATTAAAAATTGATTAATTTTACAGAAGGAAAAATTTCCAAATTTAATATTTGTTGAGTAAAATGAAGAAATCCAGGTTTTAGATTAAAACTTGGCTCCAACACCCATAAGTTGGCCATCTTTTTTAGAATTGGATAGGGCATAATTAGTATTAGATTAATTGTTCATATGAAAAGAGTTGATTTCTTTTCATTGGAGTGCTAATTAAAATGATTAACTTTTAAAATTATTTTCCAGTTTTATGTTATTATCTCTTAAATGTTTAAATAATTTTGAACAACATTATCAAAAGGAAATGATGAGTTTAAACTTTTTAAATTTCTCCAGAAGAATTAATCTAATTATTATATGTATTGTATATTCTTATAATGTTATTATAAGAATGAAACTAAAACAAATTTTAAAAAATAGTAAAAAATGGCAAAAGGAATGGTCAAACGTCACTACTACATTTTCAAGCAAATTGCTTTCCCTGAGTTGACATCCCCGTTGGCTTCAAGGGTTACAAGATTCCGGGTTATTCGGCTTACTTCCAGATTGTCTTCCACTTTAAACCTCGACCGGGGGTGTATGTTTCGCAATTATCCTCCGAAGGAAGGGTCATCAATGGCAGGATTGGTTATTTGTCAACATTGAGATTGACTGTATTGTCGTCTTCGTGGTACACCCGACGAGAAACCCACGAAAGAGAACGACTTGAACGGGAGAGAGTGGCGAGGCCCAATTCCACCCATATATGCACTCCGCAAATTGCCACGTCCCAATGACATATGTGGACATTTGTTTTTATCGTCAGAGTTGTCTCTGGTATTTTCGAAAACCTTAAATTGAACAATTTCCCCTGCGGCAGAGTAGCTTTATTAATCCCCATAGGGATTAATAAAAATACATGAGGTAGGATAAACTTATGTGTATTCGAAACCTGGTGTTGAAAGGAGGAATTCGCTACCCATTTAAGAAAAATCGGTAAAGGGTAAGAGGTTTCTTAGTTACCATCAACCCAGTAGGCAAAAAATTTAAAGAATTGTTTTTAGAACATCCTAAAAACGTCCTATATGTCAGCCCAAAGAACGTCCAATGTTCCAAAGACGTTTTCGGGACGTATTTAATTGGAACATAGGACGTTTTTAGGACCTTTTTAGGATGGTCTAAAAACTTTTTTATATTTTTGGCCCACTGGGAACTTATTAAGGTTATGTAAGACTTACCAGATCCCTACCTTCCCGACATTTTTTTTCTGCAACGCTACGTCTACATTTATTGAGATATCAAATTGAAAATTTCTAAAATTAAAGAAAATATGCTAAGGTATGTATATCTGGTCTTAAATTTTTGTAAAAATAAAAAAAAATTGTCTGAAAATTTTTTTTATAAATGTCAATATTTAGGAACAGATAAACGTACCTTATCACTTTAGCTTCAGTTTTAGAAATTTTCAATTTGATATCTCAATAAATGTAGATGTAGCGTCGTTGCAGACAAAAAAATGTCGGTAAGGTAGGGATCGGGTAAGTCTTACATGGCCTTAAAGTGCTTTACGATCAGTAGTGGCGTAGAAACCGCGGGGGCAGAAGGGGCAGCTACCCCCGTAAATCGCAATTTAACATTTAAAAATTTAAACTGTACATATATTTATATATGTATATGATGAATTTTTGTCATTTGAGCTAGCCCCCACCCCGAAAAATGTTGTTGCTGTGCCCCTGTTTACGATTTTCAAATGAAAATCCTTACATTCTTTGGAAATCCTTTTAGATTTCCTAGAATCACTTAAAATTGCTTGAAACCCTCCTTTAAAATTATTTAATATCATTAAAAATCCCTTCAAATAAACTTTAAACAAATTTTAATCTAAAATCTGGAAACACTCGTGAACTATTTTGAAATTCTTTAAAAATTTCTTAAAATGACTTATTGTTTTTATATAATATATTAATACCTCTTTTTTCTAATAGGATTTTTGTTTTCAAAAAGTTAAATAATTTAATAATCAAATATTGTGAATAATAATGATCACGCAGAAAGATTTTTTAATCCTGATGGGGTATTGATGGTGGTACTTATACGCAAGTACAGTGCTATTGCACCCATGGTTGTTATAGAGAAATTATTATAAAAGTTGTTTTTAACAATTACGTAAATTGTTATTTAGTGCATTTTGTAATCACTGTTAGTTTATTGACGGATAATTTTAGTGGAAAACCCGTCCTTTTTACATGTAAAAAATATTTTTTTGTTCATAAAATTGTTTATAACAATCACATAAATTATTTATTACACAACTTCGTTGGTTAGTTTTCACAATAAATGTCACTCCAATAATAACTGAAGAAAAAACCATTTTTTTTTCTACAAGGAAACGGTCAATTAGGAGAATTGTTTAATTAAATTGTTATTAACAACATATATTGTTTGTTTGATAAAGCTTGAAGTATATAAGTGGCTTTAAAGAAGATTGAAAATCACTTTTGGTCTGAGAAATCAATTTAATGACCAAAAAAACTCATTTATCAAGAATTTGTTTATAGAAATGTTTATCAAAATAGTAATTGTTAACTTATGCTAATTTTTTGTTACAACTTATGATTCTCTTGAAAAATATTAGCAAAATAAATAAAATAAACCATATTTTCTATAAGAAAAAAAAATCATTAGGAATTTGTTTATAAAAATTGTTTATAACAATTAAGTTTAATATTATTCTTATGAATTATGTTGTATGAATGCAGGGACACTAATTTCAGCTAATAATGAGTTTCTATCTATATTCTTTCTTGAGATAAAAATTTCGAAAGTTGAAATTGCCAATTTTGTCACTATATTTGTTTATATATTGTTGCTCTGAGAAAAAAATTTAACAAAAAAGGAAAGGAAAAAAAAAAGAAAAGTTTCTCTGTAATGTCTACATTTGAAATGAATAATTTATAGAATTTACAGAATTTTGTAAATGAGATTAAAAATAATGGAGATTTGTTAACTAAAATTGAAAAAAAAAATTATATAAATAAATTTCTGGCTTTATTCTTGCCGTTCATAATTGGCGCCCTCGCATTTGATTGGCTGCACCAAACCACCAACGTGAGAGACAAGATGGCGCTGGCCGTATCAGCTGATATCGTCTGCTGGGAATTGGGATGAGATGCGATTTTTGGTTAAAGTTTCGTCAACTTTGCAACATTCGTCTTTGTACTTTGTAGTGCTGCAGTGCAGTTGAGTTCGATTTTTAGGAAAATTTCCGTTTTCTATGCATGACTTCTCGTACGCGAACTGCAAAGCTGAATCCCGCGAGATTAAGTCCGATGACGTGTAGATAATAATAAATATTCAGTGCTCGATGTGGACGACATTTAAGAAGCGCGATTATCGCGTGCGTCATTGACAGGTGGTGCAGGCAGCTGAATCAGATCGACAAGGAATCAGACTTCAGAGTCAGGAATGCAAAGGCAAAGGCAAAACAGATATAGGGTTTCTTCGTTGCTTGTTCGCTAATCTCGCGTCGATCAAGTGGTTCGAGACCTTCGGGATTGTCGACCGGAAAGAGATTCGTCTGTAATGAGCGACTCGATTCAGCGGCAATTATACGTGCCTTACAGAGAATACCAGAGTAACCAGAGTCAAAACAACATCATCCCAACGGGAAATCTCGTCGAAACTGATGCACTCGTTGATCTCTCATTGACGCCAAACATCGACTTGCAACCAGACGAGGACTTCGCGGAACTTCTCCCGGACGTGGCCTTTATTCCTAACCTGAATTGTGATCAAACGATAGCCATTGATTCCCCTGGGATTGACCGGGAGAGCCAGCCTCTCCTCGGTCGACTCGACGTTGATGTCTCCTTCAACCGCTTTCCTGGTATATTTTTTCTTATTCCTATTTCATTATTCTTCTTATTGTTAATACTATTATTATTACTACTATTGTTGTTCTTTTTCTTACTCTTGTTTTTATTCTTCTAGCAATTATGATCTGCGCGCTATTAATTTCTCGTTTTTGCACACCTTTTGCTAGTCTAGAAAATAATTGAGAAATTTATCATTTTTGCAATTAAGTATAGAGACTTTTTTAATCCCTTGACTCATATCAGAAATCTCCAAAAGTTTCGTAAAATTCTTTAAACTCCCTTTAATATCCTTCAAAATCGTTAAAATTACTTAATATCTTATAAAATCTTGATAGATCCCTTCAAATTATTTAAAATACCATGAAATCCATTAAAATTTCTGACAATCTAATGGAATTTCGTAAAACCCCTTGAAAGTCTTTAAAAAATAACTTAATATCTTATAAGATGTTGTAAAATATCTTACAAGTATTTAAAATTCCGTAAAATCCCTCGAATCCCTTAAAAGTCTTTTCAATTACTTGGGACCGATTCCACCAACTGTGATTAAATTTTAATCCTTGATTAACTTAAGTTAATCAATACTTTCCGTACGTAAATCAAGGATTTAATCAATGATTAAAATTTAATCGCATTTGGTGGAATCTGCCCTTAATATCTTGTACAATATCTTATAATTCCTTTAACATCCTTTAAAATCTGGTTAAAGTCCTTTAAATTTCGTAAAATTACTTGATATTCTTTAAAATTCCAAAACCTATCGATATATCCTTTAAAATTACTTAAAATTACTCAAAATACTACGAAATCTTATTAAAACTCTTAGGGTTTTCATAATATTTTAAATTACTTAATATCCCATAAAATAATTAAAATTCCCTTAAAATTATTTAAAATCCCATGAAATGTCATGAAATCCATTAAAATTTAGAATCTGGTGAAATTCTTTTAAATTTTATAAATTCACCTCATATTCCTTGATATTTCTCAACATTCCAAAATCTATTGTTTTATCCCTTAAAATTACTTAAAATTCTATAAAATGTTATTTAATTCCTTTATGTTTCGTAAAATCACTTGATACATGAAATCTCACGAAATCTCCTGAAATTCTTTAAAATCCAATGAAATCTCGTAAATACCTTGAAATCTGTTGTACATAAAATATTAAATCTCCAAAAAAAATATCCAATATAATATAGTAAAATCCATGAAAATTATTTAAAACTCCATGAGATTTCATGAAATCTCTTTAAATTCCTGAAAATCCAATGAAACTTCGTAAAATCCCTTGCAAGTCCTTACAATAAGCTAATTTAATCTCGTAAAATGTCTTAAAAGTAGTTAAGATTTCACGAATTCCCGCCCTTAAAATTACTAAGGGCCGATTCCACCAACTGTGATTAAATTTTAATCCTTGATTAAAATTTAATCACAGTTGATGGAATCGGCCCTTAAAATTCCATGAAACCCCATAAAATCTCATAAATCCTTTAAAATAACTTAATACTCCATTCAATACCCTAAAATACCTTTAACATATTTTTAAAATCTGGTTAAATTCCTTTAAATTTCGTAAAAATCAATTGATGTATCTTGATATTCCTTGAAATTACTGAAAGTCTGATATAATTTCATTAAAACTCTTAAAATTCATGAAAATCCACTGAAATTTCGAAGAATCCCTTGAATCCGATCCCTATCTTATCGATATTTGCTTCTCTACAACGCTACATCTACATTTATTGAGATATC
>UCOK01018377.1:0-69959 GCA_900474325.1 Synergus umbraculus | reverse complement strand
GAGCGGAAATATTAATTAGCAGAACAAAATTATTTAGCGAATTTGGTCAATTTTTTTGTGTTTTTTATTGAGAGAGACAGTTTTTGATTCGTTTTTGGAGGAAATCAATGGGGATGGTTTTTTTTACTATTACTTCTTTGAAAACGCCTGGTTTTTGTTCTAGTTTTTTTCAGGGCGGAGCGAAATTTATGTTTTTGTTTCCAGTTTCAATAATCGCCAAAATGGCTACTGAAGTTTTCTTTTTTAAGGTAAATTTATGGATGGGAATTATTTAATTTGGAGATTCTTTTTGGTGGGTTTGTTGAGTTTTTAAAAAATGATGGATGGGAAAAACGTTTTGTACTGTTTCGGGAAATATTAGGGAATTTATCGATAAATTAGAAAAAAGAATTTGCCATTTTAGTCGATTCTTTTTACATTGTTTTTAGAATCACTCACTTTTGGAAAAAGGTCATTTCAAATCTTTGGAAAAGTTTTGAAACTTATTAAAATCTTTTTGATTATTAAATATCTGTTTGAATTGATTATGATCATGAAATTATTATTCTCAATTCAGAAACAGTATCTCATTCAATTTATTTGTCTGTATTATAAAAAGTAACGTGCGTTATTCAAAGTATTATTATTATTAGTTAATCCCAATTTTAAACCAAAATTGAAAATCAAAACAAATTAAACAACATACTTTTAATAATAACAACCTCGAGAAAATTTTATCATCAGTGCAAACTTCTTTCCCACCCATTAATTAATTAATTTTAAATTGAAATAATACGAAATGTCTGCTTTTTATTTTAATCCATATATTTTAAAAAGATAAAATATTGTTTAGACAGGAAGCAGTAAGCCGAAAAGGACGAAAGATCGTGACGATTAACTCGTAGGATAAATAACTAAAGAATATTCAAAAATCCCATTTACAAAATTTAAAAACTTTACAAAACAAATTTTTAAAATCCCAAATTCGAAGACGCCGAAAAGAAATAAGTATCACGATATTTTTTCGTAATATAATATCGCTTTCCCTCCTCCATGCATGAATTTTGTCTTTAGTTGCGAACATGGGGTCTGAGTGACCCCACGTCATTAAGAAGCAAAAATTATAGCAAGACGCAACCAATTTATTTACTTTTCAATTGAAACAAGTTTCTTAGCGATGCGATGTATTTTATTTCCGCCTCTTTATCGAAAGCCTTCCTCTATTTTTATAAATATTAGCCAACATCTAATCGATTTCTATCCGTAATTCAAAGCACTAAGGCTTTTCCTATATTCCTAATTTTAAAGACACAGGAAAGAGCAATTGAACTTGCATTTTTTTTTCTCTTTCAATCATTTTGGTTGCGAACGTCTTGCTCTGTTAATTACGTCCTCTAAACTTTATTCGGTGAATTCCTGAAAATCCGCAAATCTCTGGAAGCCAATTAATAAATCTTGTCTTCTTAAGACAGTCCGAGGAAATATTTCTTTATTAGTTTTCAACTTTTCAACACAAATTTTAACTTTCAATCTTGCCAAAGAAATGTTTGAAAGCTGGAAAAATCAACAAAACACTAAAGAGATGTTTTCACCCTTATTTTTATATATTTCGATTTGATGACGAAACTGTATACATGAATAGAATCATCAAGTAGTCGAAAATCGTGACTGTACAATTTTTTTTCAAGATTAGACCCCTCTTTCATTCAAGCAGTGTGGCCAAATAAATTCTCCAGAAAAATAAATTAGTAAATTAAAATTTAAACAAAATAAAATAAAAATTCATAAAAAATACAGTCAACTCTCGCAATAGTGCCGGCACTATTGAGAGAATTGACTGTAAATTTATTTCAGGGATGTCCAACGAGATGTTAATGCATTTTAAGGGATTTTAAATTTCCTTGTGGTATTTATAAATATTTCAAGAGATTTGTAAAAGATTTTGTGGCATTTTGAAGAATTATAGGAAATTTTAAGAGATTTTTTGGGATTTTAATAGACTTTGAAGTTTTTTCAAGAATTTAAGGCATTGTGAGACTTGCCCGATCCCTACCTTACCGACATTTTTTTTCTGCAACGCTACGTCTACGTTTATTGAGATATTAATTAAAAGTTTCTAAAATTGAAGCTAAAGTATTAAGGTAGATTTATCTGGTCCTAAATATTGACATTTATAAATTTTTTGTCTATTTTTACAAAAATTTCAGACCAGATAAACATACCTTAGCATATTTTCTTTAATCTTAGAAATTTTCAATTTGATATTTCAATAATTGAACAAATAAGGTTGGAGAAAAAAAAATGTCGGTAAGGTAGGGATCAGGTAAGTCTCACACGGCCTTAAGGGTTTGAATTGATTTTGAAGAATTTAAAAACAATTAGTGCAAATTTAAATACTTGTTAAAATACCTAACAATTATAAATTGTTAGTTATTTTCTGTATTTCTATATTTTTCAATTTAAAAATAAATTTTCCTTAAAATAAATTAAATATAAATTTAAGAATTTCTAGCATAATTGTCTTATAATATATAAATTTCGAAAATTAGGGAAAATATCGATGTTTTTCCTATGGAGGTTGAAACAGGGGCGGATCTAGACAAGGGCGTTGGGAGGGGCCCCGAAATAATTACCCTTCCCCCTCCACTCTTAAGGGAGGCGGTTAATAATTAAAAAATCATCTTATTTTATTATAAATTATTTAAATACTTTATTTATTAATTATATAAACATTATTAACAAATGTTTAAATACGAACCAAGTTTTTTTTTTATTTAAAAGTCGACTTTATACTAAATTCGAAATCGATTTTACCAATTCTACCATTAACTCTTTAATCCCCTCTCTTACCACCTCTGATGGGTTCATGTGGGGCGCGCGGCGAGCCGACTGGTCGAGTCTCCTCGGCTGCCCGGCGGACGAAGCCGACCGGTCCCGAAGGAGACTCGACCCTCGCGCTATTCGCCAATAGCGAAACAAGAGGAGGGGATTTCTCGGTAAAAACCCTCGGAGAGGGGGGAAGAAACAGAAATAAAGTAGAAACGCGAGGTTCTTTCGTTGGACATTCTCTGAAATAAAATAAATAGAATTAATTTAAAATAATTTTTCTCTTCTGCGCAAAGATCGATATAAAATAAATTGAAGATATAAATTTCTTGGAGTTTATAGAGTCAAACTGTGAATGAAGCGAAGTCTAACTCGATTGAAGAATGTACACTTTCCAGAGGCATTATAATATATATAAATATATATCATTGCGCTTCCATTTAGACCTAAAATTTTAGTTCGTAAGAAATTAGTAGTTTAAGAAATAAAATCGGTACATGCGCGTACCTCGAGAACGAGCGTGACCTTAAGGTCGTTTCACCGGAGTAGCCCGGTCTTTTGGTGGTATAGAGACTGAAACGAGGATAGCAGCTATACAGTTGTGGCTATCGATATGTTTGCAGCGGACCATTACAAAGACGATTTGGTCCAAGTCAGTAGGTGGAGCCTTGGAGACCGGCACTCGCGCAGCCTAAGCCACGTATCTAACATCACCTTCTCTATATATTACCTTAACTCACTACGTGTTTATATATGCCAACATATATACACATGTATATATGTATGTATACTTATACAATATACATACATATACACATAAAAACATACATATATTATCGTTATATTATGTATAAATATAAATTCGAGATAAAATGCACCGTGCGCCTTCCGATTCAAAAAGTCATCATTTCATGCATTGGATGCTGGCACTGCGCCAGTATTGCAAGGACGCTCATCATTTTTTCATAAAAAAGAAAAAGTTATATGTAGTAGTGCGACGTCAGGTCACCTGTTGTCGTAAATTAATAATCAACAAAATTATTTTATATTGTATTCATTGAGAATCCGAGTATCCAAGTATTGATCCGATATAAAATACATACGAGGCTTTATTAATAGTATTTAAGGCCGTTTGAGACTTAGCAGATCCCTACCTTACCGACATTTTTTTGTTTGTAACGCTACGTCTACATTTATTGAGATATCGAAGTGAAAATTGTTATAATTGAAGCTAAAGCATTGAGGAATGGTTATCTCGTCCTAAATATTGACATTTATCAAAAATTTTTTTAACAAAATTTTTTTTCTACAAAAATTTAAGACTAGATAAACATACATTAGCATAGTTGAATTAATTTTAGAAATTTACAACTTCATATCTCAATAAATGTAGACGTAGCGCTGCAGAGAAAAATAATGTCGGTAAGGTAGGGATCCGGTGAGTCTCACATGGCCTTAATCTTTAGAAATTTGCATTAAATCTTCAAGTTGTATCCTTAAGGCCTTGTTAGACTTACCCGATCCCTACCTTACCGACATTTTTTTCCCTGTAATGCTACGTCTACATTTATTGAGATATCAAATTGAAAATTTCTAAAATTGAAGCTAAAGCATTAAGGTACGTTTATCTGGTCCTAAATATTGACATTTATTTTAAAAAAATTAATTAAAAAAAAATTTATTAACAATTTTTTTTTATTTTTATACAAATTTAAGACCTGATATCAATAAATGTAGACGTAGCGTTGCAGAGAGTAAAATGTCGGTAAGGTAGGGATCATTAATTGAAGAGATGTGATTTCTAAAATTGCAAATAAGCTCTTATTGCCCATAAAATTTAAATTAAAGAAATGAGCCTTCTTGCATCTACTTGTCTATTACTTAAAAAATTCCTACCAACTTTTTCGTACGTTTCGGACAAGTCAAAGAAAAATGACCAAAAAACCGTGAAACACTATTATTATGCATTATTATTGCAATGCATCAATTTTTATCAAAGTAAACATGAAATATTAACATTAACTCAACGTTATCAAAGCAAACATGAAATATTACTGCATCGCTGTCAAAGCGCATGCATACCAACACTTTTTGAATCGGAAACGTCGGCTGCTAATATACCCAAATCATTCTGGATATTGATATGGGTCTATCGATCTTTTTACATTAAATCCGTGGTACTGGCTGATTGCTTAATTTGTTCCTTTGTTTAACACCCACTTAGTTCTGCCGATGCATAATTTTCGCTGAAAGTAAAGTCAATGAAACAATAAACCATTGGGAGTGCTCAGTGCATTTGAAAAGCCTTTATTCAAATTGAATTAAAGCCTGATTAACATTCTAATCAAAAGTCTGATAAAAAATCTGATCAAAAGTCTGATTTCATTAAAATCCATGAAAATTTATTAAAATTGCATTGTCCAGTTCTCCGTTAATATGAAAATTATGCATAAGCAGGGACTCAAGTGGATCGGCAGGGTGAACACGAATGCTGTATCTAAGCTCGTCATATTTAATATTTCTATTAAATAGCGAATCAGTAGCTCACTTTTAACAATAGTGCATGCAACTTTGATCCAGCTCACAAGTTTTGCAAGCCTCGGTTTAAGTAAAACCCGCGGATCTTGCTAAGTTACAAATGCAGCAAAGCCTAAACTTAGGCACTAAGCCTCATTACTAAAGCCACAAATACTAAAGTAATTAAACTAAAGTAATTAAACTAAAGTAAAAGTAATTGAACGAATTGAAAATAAGTTAAAGGATGAAACTTGTGGGCATCAATGCATGGTATAGACAAACTGGTTTGTTCTTGAAACCACTTTAATGAGTTGATTCTTCACCAGTTAGAACTTTACTGTAGAGCTTGTTACAGCAATTTATAAGAACGTGAAAAAACGTAATATCATGACTACTTAAACTCCGACAAATCATGAAAGTAGAATTAAAAAAGATAAATTTATTTTTATCTTTATCTTTATCTTTATCTTTATTATTATTAAATGAATTCAATGAGATTACGTTTGCTCGCTTAGATGATTTATTTCCTAGTTCTTATTCGTACTTTTTGAGATTTTGGTTTGCATGCCTGTTTTGTTTAGACGTTATAACATATAAGTTATGGAGCAAACATCTTTTCGAACTATTTCTCCCATGATTTCGAGTTTTAAGAAGGTGTTTGCTTTTGCATGAATCTAGTTTTCATAAGTTGCATGTTGAATGTTTAAGATTCTTATTTACATTCTTAAATTCGTCTCGCTTCACCATCGTTCATTAAACAGTAATTAAACAGTAATTAATCCGAAAAATTGTTTGTAACAATTGTTACAACTTTATTTATGGTTTATTTAAGACGATGTTGAGGAGGGATTTGCATGTCGTATGTGTTTGCACAGTTTTTAGGGAATTTCACAGATTTTCCTGTATGTTTAAGGATAAATTGTAGAGTTTGTGAGTCGATGACTCGCAACACTTTTAGAGAAGTAGCATAATTGTGAACTGGCCCCGAGTAGAGTTCCAAAATCTGATTATTGATTAACGGTGATGAGCTTCATCAATTTTGAAAGTTTGCAATTTATAATTTTTTAATTATCGAACTTTACTCGGGGTCCACAGGAATCTCTCGTGCATCTGTGCATGTGCATGCTGAAGAACATGTATACTGTTAATAGTGAGCTTAATTAAGATAGAAGTTAATAAGAAATGAGAAAAATTGTGAAGTGTACCAGGCAATGTCTTCTTTGTTTGGACCAAGTGACGGAGAGCTGCATTCTTTATATATCTATCTATATTATAAAAAGATCTCATATATATATATACAAAAAAAAGAAACAAAAAAGAGTTTTCGGTTAATTTCTCAGTTACTAGGTTCACATCGGAGACGCGTTCCACCGAAGTATTTCAATATGTTCCTAACTCGGAGAGAAAACAGACACGCAACTTCTCGACTTTGTGAGATACATCACAATTTGTCTTGAAAAACCATTGCTTGCCTTTCGAGTGCGAAAATTGTCTAATTTGAGGAGGCAATTTTAAAAGAAATTAGGTCGAATGCTTATTTTATATGGGACAAATTGAAAGTAGGGCAATTTTCACTCATTCAGTAACGTCAAACTTAAAAAAAAAAAAATTAGCATTAACATAATCGATCGTTATTGAATTCGATAATTGTTTGCACCGTGGCACTGACACATGATCTTAATCACCCAGCGCCATCTCACCGCCGGAATCGCTCATTAATGGAAGTGGTTCTTCCGGCTGAGGTGGCGCTTGGTTCTTATGGACAAATTTGGTGTGGGCTGACATCTATGTTAGATTACAACATGTCCATTCGCTGCTGCTAGGCTTGAGCAAATATCGTGCGCAAAGTAAAAAGGGGCTAAAAGACAAGAAAGGAAATAAAAAAAAAAAAAAAAAAAAAAAAAAAAAATTATTCAAAAAAAAATGAGTAAAAAATAAACTAAGAGCCGAGATTTTTCTTTGCGTGCCTTGATTGCTACAGCACAGTGTGTAATTTGGTTTACTAAATCATTGGGCGGTTTGCATCGATAGATTTTTACTACTGAAAAGCATGAAAGCACACATGAATGCACTCCTCCAAAGAAGCTGTATGATTGCGAGACTTACAGACCGCCCAATCTGCGATTATATATCATGCAATTATAAAGAACTTATAATCATGTTTGACCTTTATTTATTGGATATTTTCAGAAATTTGTGGTTTGCTGAATCTTGTCACAACTTTTTTGATGTGTGAAGCACACGCGCGCAGGCACAGATCTCCGGCTAGTCAGGGATGATGTCTTTCAACTTGATATGATAATAAAAATTAGCGACATGGGGTGGTTTAGTTACCACCTTCTCGCCTCCCCCCCCCCGCCCCTGGATCTAGTGCGCATGCGCGCGTGTGTTCGCGCGCGTGTGTGTACATATATACTTACTCATCGTACCACTGTACTCATTGTATAAATTACACATTCACCGCTCGAACACAAACTTCTCGGCCAATCTCTTGAACTGTATTGAATTTTGTCTTGTTAAAACGTACCACTTAATCGAATCATCATTAATTGGCTTGTTTTGTCATCACTTTCGAACCGATTATTACTTCTTACATTTTGGCTTTATTTTAGCTCAGTTTTACAATTCTTTTCTCACCCGATCGAATCCGAGAGTAAGGCTTCCACCAATCGGTTGTGATGTTCAAGATTTGTCAATTATTTCGAAAAAAAATTGTTAGCTTCTCTTTAATTGTTAACTTTTTCTCTCCAGTGGTGAACATCTACTCTCGGGTATGATTGTTAGACAATGTAATTGGCTTTTACCTTGATTGCGTAATGCTATTTGCTTTGAGATCAGTTTTGTATTTATACCTTAGTTTTAGAATTGAAGGTAGGTCAGATTCATGTGAGTTTCATGCGAGAATAGTTTGACCCATTTTTTAAGGTTCATCGTTTTGGGTATAACAGTTTTGGATTTCTTAGTGTAATTTAAGTAATCGTGCACGTTTGATACTCGGTGTTTCCGGCGAATGCATCAGTAGAGTTGCAAGGTTGTCACCAAGTTTCCGGTGCCAATTTGACTTGTTTTTTTTTTTTCAGGCTTCACACTCAGAAAAAAGTTTATTTAAATTTAATAAATGAAAAATATTTACTTTTATGTTCACAATTTGTAACAATTTGTGATCAGCCTCCGTGGCGTAGTGGGTAGAGTGTCGAGTTTTAATTCCGCTCTTCCCGCGCGTCTTGGGTTCGAGTCCTGGTCGTCGCGAATTTCGCAATATCGAAGAAACCAATTTTTCATTAGTTATAGAGTATGTATTAGATAAATGAAACTATAATATAGATCGATTTCATTTTTTTTCTTTTTTTTTCAACTGTCAAACAAGAAACTTATTTAATTTAAACAAAAAATTGATTTAAACGAAACAAAATTTTTTTCAATTGAAATAAATAAAAACAAATAAATTTATTTGGATCAAACAAACATATGATTGACGCCATATCAAAGTTGGTATCGAAATTGGGTGGCAAGTTTGCATCAGTAGATTTGTTCAATCCTTGAATTTGAACTCCTTATTATATATAATTCAGGTCTGTTCTATAATTCTCTTTTATCTGAAGTATTCGGGTCTCTTTATTCTAGGAGAGAGAGAAAAATGAAATGCACTGCACTGACTGTAATCCTTGAACTATTCTCACATGTGACTCGCATCCGCGTGTACGTGCTTTTCGAAAAGCAGCCAAATCCAGGTCGCATCGTGTGGAAAAGCCTTAACTTGTCTACTCCTAACAACCAGCATGCAAAAGACACTATTGGCTGATTTTCGAAATCACGTAGACGTTCCTATGCTACGGCTCGAATCGCACCGACCGCGTTTACACAGAAATGATATTATTATTATTGTTATTTCAACCAGTGACTCGGTTGAGTTTTTATTAAAATTGTACCTTCGAGAAACTTGAATGTATGTCGTAGACGCACGAGGTGCAAGAAGGGCAATATACCAATCTTTCGATTATTTAATTTCACCATTACTTAGTGACTAACATTGTTTGAGCTTCAATTAGTATCTTGATTAAAAGTGGTGTACGTCATGTGTAAGATATACTTGGGTGTGGGAGTACCATTCTTGGTATTGAAACGTTTCAAATCTCCAGAGTCTCCGAATTCAGCTGTAGATCTGAAAAATCCAGCAAAAATTTAAGTTTTGATACGAATTGAGTGGAAAAGACTCAGAATCCCGTTATTATTTCTAACCGTTTTTTATTTTTAGTTATAGGTCCTTTTTCAGAGCTGTCGGTGGCTCAAGTGGTAAGATGCGAGGCTTCCAATTCCTGAGCTGGTACCAATGAAAAAATTTTCTATGTATCCTAGTAGCAACGTCTGGCTTGAAGAAAAAATTTTTTTTTTTAACATCTCTGCAATGTATTCTCCCATAAAGGGCTAAAATAAAGTGTAAAAATATTAAATAAACCTATTTAGTACCGGTTTATGTTGCTTTAATTTCTTCTGGTGTAAATCATGGCCAATCTGGGCTTTTTCTGATACATAGCTAACTTCAGTCTGCAGTTATCTTGCTATTAGGGTACTGGGTACTTCTACCTTGGGCCTTGCTTTTTAAGGGGCCTCCAAATTCAAAGCAATTACTTTTTCTATCGTTTATTTCGAACTAATTTTTATTTTTAATTGTACCCTTAATCGACAAAAAAATTAAAATAAAATAAATAATTCACGAAAATAATTAACGTTTATTTTAATTTTTAAAAATATATAGGGATGGGGTTCTCGAAAAATTTTACAGCCCTGGGGCGCATTTCGACCCAATCCGTATCAATACTGTTTTTTTTTTTTGCTGGAAAGAATTTCGTTGAAAAATCCAAGACTTGATGCTTGAGAGATAGGTTGGAGAATTAATTTGAATGCAGAATGGAATGTAATGTAATTTTATAGATATTGGAGGTTTGAAGCGGCTTTAAAGCGGCAAGGCGTCTTGCGTTTCGAGTAATCGAATAGCAGAACGCGATGCTGCTATTGGCTATGGTACTAGGTACCTTTGGCTGAGGTTAAACGTTCCTATTTCCAAATTTAAGATGATGGACATTTCGACTTCTGTTTCAGCCTATCCAGTGGCCCCTCATCCACCAACAGGTTTCGTTCCTGCCCAGGCGCAACCTACTACCTATGGCGGTGAGTTAAATTTAAAAAAAAAATTAAATTAATAAAAATATATGTTTTAGAATCAGATTTTATTAAAAATTATAAATTACAGTTGCAGGTGCTTCGCCCTACGGCGTCTTTCCCAATCAGCCACAGCTGTATGCGACGCAAGGACCTCCACCGCCTACATATGACCAAACGCTTACACATCCAATGGTAAAATCTTTTTCCTTGAGTATTTTTAAAATGAAATTTAAATTAATTTAATTTAAAGCCCCTAACTTATTTTTTTTTATAATAAATTAGAAATTATTTTAATTTGTTACGAACCAGTATTATTGTTCTTTAGAAACTAGTCCGAGTAGAAATTTATAAAGAATTATTTAAGGCAAGTCGGAGAATAACAGAAAAGAAAGAGATTGAGTTAAAATTAATCAAATCTGTAGAGGAATAACATTCTAAATTTAATATTTATTAAGGGCGTTGGACCCAAATGTTAAACTCAAAATTTAATTCTCCATTTTACTCAACGAAAACTATAGATAAATATTTTTTCGCTCTGTACGCATAATTCTAGTTAAAAATTGATTAATCCTACAGAAGAAAAAAATTCCCAATTTAATATTTGTTGAGTAAAATGTAGAAATCGAATTTTTAGATTAGAACTTGGGTCCAACACCCTTAATATTAAAAAGCCTTTTTTGGATAGTCTGTAAAAATATTTGTATTAGTCACAAAAAGCTAAAATGTGAGTCTTTATTTCTAGATGTATCAGCCCATGTACGGACAAGGATATCCCGGAGGATATTTGACTGGTTATCCAACCGCTTACGGCCCTCTGCAATATTATCCGCCACTAACGGCTGCAGCTTACTATCCTGCGGCCGCTATGCAGCCTGCACCAGTTAGGCCCACGCTTATGGTACCTGTAAGTGTAAATAAATATAAATTCATAAGTTTATAAATTTTTACTAATAACAGTTGTTCATGTTTTTAAACAATTTTTTTTTTCTGAACCAGAATGGATTCGATGGAACCCGATTTGATGGGATTTCGCAGCAGGTTCTCCCTCCACCACCACCAGGTGTAGCTGCAAATGCGGCACAATTAGCAGCAATGGCCGGCCACAGTGTCGCTCTCTCGCAAAAGAAAGGCTCGTTTCTTGGAGGAGGAACAGAGGGTGGTTACACCTTTTGGTAAACCAAGCGCTCAACGCGAACCGTTAAAGTTATCACAGGCATTGTTGAGATCCGTGTAGGCAAAATTCAACTATCTTAGAGTTTATTCTATTCCGTCAGACGTGATCTCCCGACAGCGTGCGTCTGAGTGTATGGACCGTCCTAAAGATTTTTGGAACACAACTACTGCACGCCTACTATTTTTATTTGTTACCAAATATCCAGAAGAGAACAAAGACGCGCGGGGCAACACAATTCTGCCGGTAGAGATTTGAATAGATAACAAAAGAGGGAAATTTGAAAACGAACCAGATAACCGGAAACTAGGATAACAAAAACAAAAAAATAACAAAAAACGAAAAAAAAACAGGATAGAAAAAGAAAAAAAAGACGAAAAAAGAATTAGGAACTTTCTCCTTACTATTATTTTTCTTCAGGCTGTAGATTCTGCAAAGCGGACAGTCTGTGCATTGAGAACTTTTTTGTAAAATTTTTTGAAAATGTAACTTTGTAGAAGCGAAAGACTAATGCGCTATATTCAGTATTAAAATTCGAAGAATGCCAATGCGAGAATAACGAGCGATTTCTCTTGAACGAAAAGAAAGGACGGAAAGGACAGAAACTGTTCTAGAGAAATCGCAGGCATTGCTATTATCAGTTGTACTCGTTGAAAGGGAATATTAGGGAGGAAGAGAGTGTGTGAGAGTGAGTGTGAGTGTGAGTGAAAGTAGCTCGCAAAATGTTATTGTTTTTAAAGTTAAACGAGTGAATTCGTCTGCAGGAATCGATAATCGAAGTGTGTTCGAAGCCTTTTTTAAGCGCAACTACTTGGCAGGGTGACAGAGCAGGCTGTACACAATTATTTTTGACGATTCCCTGTCAATCGAACCTTGTGACTCAAACTATTTACGCCAATGTGGTCACTAGCATTTAGATTGCTATCAAAAATACTCTTCGTCCTTCTTCAACTTCTTCTTCATCTTCGTTCTTCTCTTTATCATTTTACTTTCATCTTCATCTTTTTCCTTCTTCTACTACTTCTTTTTTTCCTTTTCTTTTTCCTCATTCCAGTTTCACTCCTCTACTTTAATTTCTTAATCAACTCACTGGGCAGCCCCGAACACTAGGAAATTTTATGAGCGACCTCGAAAAATGGAGAAACCTACTCTAGATATTCGAAACTTTTTATATTTAAATCGTCGAATTTCGAAGAATTCACTGAGAACAAATAAATTCTCATTTACTAAATATAATTAAGGCCGTTTGTCAGTTATTACAGGTAGGGATTGTGACTTTGTGGATAACTGAAGCATGGCCTTAATTAAAATGAAGAAATTGAATTTTCGGTGAATTTTTAAGCGTTCGAAATTCGAAAAGTTCTATTTTTCCAAATTGAAACAATTCATTGCCAAATTTGTGCCAAATGAGTTGTCCCGGTGATTCCCTCATTTTTCGAGCCTCTCGTTATATTTTTTTTTATATTTTCTTTTTTTGTTTTATTTAAAAAGACGCATCTTCTGCAAGTAGTCCTTATTAAAGATTTTTTTTATACGAGTTGAACTAGGAGGTTTTTATTTAATCTAGAGATTCTTGCTCGCAGTGATTATGTCATTTAAGGACATGTGTCAGTTATCCGATTTCTATCTTATCGACACTTTTTCCTGCAAATACCATTTCTACATTTAGTGAAACGTCAAGTTGCAAATTTCTAAAATTATATTAATTTCCAAAGTAAATGCACTTATTTAATAAATAAAAGTGTCCTAAATATTTACATTTATTTAAAAAATGTCTGTAAGGCAGAGATCGGATAATTGCTAACGGCTCGACCTTAAGCGATCGTCATAGCAAAAAGTCGACAATAAAATTCGATGTAGAGTTTGGTTTTCGATTTTCTGATAGTTTGTCAGCCGAGAGGATCGCTTAAAGCCGAGATTGAGTTGGAAACAAGTGAGTGCTTGGACATGTTTAAAGTACAAAGTGATAAGCGAGTAGCCGAAACCGTTGGAAGCGTTTAAATTTAATTTTCTAAAATAATTCTTTGAGAGCAGCCATAGTTAATCTGTAATAAATGTAGATCTTCGACAGTTAGTTTTATGGAAGAATCTGCTCGAATTAGAAAAAACGCGCACCACCGAAAGAGAAAGAATCCAATGCGGCATTAGAGTCAAAAAAAAAGTATATAAATCGATAAATCGAATTAAAAAATTTTTTAAATTGTGATTGAAATTGACTTGAAATTAATTGATCTTTGATCACAAAAATTCGAACTTCGAGTAATCAAATAAAAAAAAAAATATTAATAATGAAGTATTGCGAATTTCGAATTGTGGAATGAATTTGTAATATGGAATTTCGATTTTTTGTCGAACTCTAGCTTGCCTCGTTTTGTGGAGCAGGCGCATAATTTTTTTTTTTTAATCGTCGGAATGAAGTTTCAAAAATCTTCAAGTTTCAAGGTGACTCCTTTCAATTTTTGTCGAATTGTGAAGCTCAGTGCAATAACGAGAAAGTCAAAATTGATCAATTTCTTAAGAAGTCAATTCGGCGAAGATTGTCGCAAACGACTGATTTTTTTTATATTAGGAGCTCTAGTAATTAGGTATGCGATTTAAAACTAGAATATCGATTGGAACCACCTTGAAGATTTTTTTTCAGTTAAAGGTGTTGGAATCAATTTCAAACTTTAAAATTCGATTTCTTCATTTGATTAAACAAGTATTGTAATTAGTATCTAATTATAATATTAGTGGACTAAAATGAAGAAGTCGAATTTTCAATTTAGATCTTGGACCCAACGCCCTTAATGCTTTTACTTGATTTTTAAAAATCATCCTCAAATATACATTTTAAAATTTTGCGTTTTTTAAGAGTAAAAATGTCAAAAAAATTGTTTTATCCATTTTTGGAAATGTTTCTCGCTCCTTTTTGCGTATTGATGATTTAAGGAGATAATTGTAGTGACGAATTGTCAACTTTATAAATCTATAAAATCATTTAGCCTTTTAATTCGCCATGCTCCATTTCCTCCCGTTATGTGTAGAATTTTTATATCGATAACGAACTACATCGAAAGCTCTATACATTGTAATGACTCGGCGAGTTTGTATCAACGAATGACAAACCCGGTGCGCTTCAAATTTACCAATTTCGGTCTCGAGTGTATTTCTCAACAGAATTTACAGTCAAAGTTCTATTCTAAAAATTCAATTTCTTCATTTTACTTAACTAATATTAAATTTGGACTTTTTTTCTCTCTGTATAATTAATCATTTTTTAACTAGAAATATGCGTACAGAGCGAAAAAGTGAATAATTTTAGTACTTTTTTTGTAAAATGAGATGGAATTTTTATTAGATTCCGAATTCTTTGTTTATACGCAAAGAATATTAAAATTATATATTTTTTCGCTTTGTATACAAATCTCTATTGCGAAAAAATATCTAATTATAATATTTGTTAAGTCAAATGAAGAATTCAAATTTTGAGCTTAGAACTTGGATCCAACACCCTTAATATCAACTAATTGTAGTTAAAATTAAATCTAGGCTTGAAATTTATTTTGGAAGCGAATTTTGACTGTAATTTCCGTTGGGAAGTGAAAAGCTACACTATAGTGATGCAATATTATCGAAATATCGATATTATTTTACAGATATCGATATTTTTTTTATTGATATTGTAAATATTGATATTTTTGCTTCGATATTGCATCTCTGCAAACTATCTATGTAATAGTGATATTTTTTTGTGACTTTGTATTCTACGAGTGGCCTGGATGCTTGAATATTTTCACGACAGCTAATTTACGGTAAAAAAAACCCTTGCACCGAAACACAAAAAGGTCTTTTTGCGGCAGCTACGAGTTTTTATACAAGAATGTGAATCGACTTAATTCTCCTGAACTAATTTTTAATTCAACTCAATCATCTTTTGCCGTAGAGCTTTTCTTTCACGGGAACCCGATATCGTACGATACATCTTAAATAAAATTGTTTGCGATTCAGAGACGAGGGAGGGGGAGGGAGGGAGTTTTATATCAAGAAAAAGCGTGCAATAAACGATATGTCTATTGTAACAATAAACTAATGTATTAATTACAATGATAAATACGTTGTTAAGCTGAACACTGTACCGACATCGAGATCCGGTATAACGGTTAATAAATATCATGACCATGCACTCTTAAGCTTCATTATCTCTGCGCTTTTTTTAGCCTACACGATCATTGTTTATAAGTTCCTACCCAGAATATATTGCAAATCTCTTCCAAGTAGTGAAGGGACATATCGATATCGAAATATCAAAATCTGCCTCTCAATATTTTATTAACAATTAAAATGATACACGAAAATCGTAAACTATGTTTTTTCTAAAACTTTAAAGATTTTTGATCAAAAGTATCAAAAGTCTGGCTTCAAATTTCGATTTTTTCATTTTACTTGATAAATATTAGAATTAAATCTTTTTTTGCTCTGTACGCTTATTTATTTTAAAAATAGAATTATGGATACAGAGCGAAAAAATTAGAAATTTATATATTTTTTGAGTAAAATGAAAACATGGAATTTTGAGATTAGATATCGATTTCTTCGTTTTACACAAAAAGTATTAATTTTTTCGCTCTGTAGAACAATTTTTATTTCTAAAGTGAACAGCGACACAGAACGAAAAAATATTTATTTCTAATATCTGTTGAGTAAAACGAGGAAATTGAATTTTTGGGATAGAACTTGGATACGACGACCTTAATCTAAACTAAGTTTTCACAATTATTATTTGTTGTACTTTCCGCTTGAGAGTACTTGTTTAATTGATTTTTCCAGAGAAGGTAACAGGTCACAGTAAGTATCGACACAAGAGGTAGCACACTTTTCGAATTCGTTACTGAACTTGTCGACGTCATTTTGAGAGGGTGATGGTCCCATTTTATCTCGTACCTTATCGTTGCATTCCATCACGCATCTCTGCAAGCGATTCTGTGGAATTGTAATAGAGAGAAAAATTAATTTAGACTTGGAAATTTATCTTTGGAGGAATATTCATTTTACAGGGACAAAGAATAGCCAATAAAAGGACCTGGACTCTTTCTATTTCCTCTGTGATGAAGTGTTGAGCGCTATTTAATGCAGTCCCACAATTTTCGACGCAATTCGTGGCTCTGTGGATGCTGTAGCTTTCGTTATCATAACAAGTGGCTGCACATCTGTGCATGTCCCCCTAGAAATTAATAAATGGGTCATTATAGCAATTTTTTTAAAAGAAATGTTGAATAAACATTTTGCGGAGAAATTTCGAAGAACTTTGAAACATTTTTTTTAATTTTATGGAATTTTAATTTTGGAGAATTAATATTTTTGGAACTTGCAAATTCGGGTATTTTATATTTTCGCGAAATTCGAATTTCGGTAATTTTTAACTTTCTTTAAAAACAATTTTCGGGAATATAAAATTTCAAGAATTTTTTGATATAATTTTTTCAAATAGAACTTGAATCCAAAAATACTTCAAATTTAAAATCTACTTTTATTTAAAAATTTTCAAATTAGACATTGTTTTTCATTTGTTTATTTGATAAATTTTAAAAGTTAGTTTTATAATTTATATTTATAATTTATATACTATTTTAGTACATATTCTAATTTATATAAATTACTTTAATATTTGAAGGAATTTGAAATAATTTTCTATTCCGTAGATTTAAATATTATAAAAAGTCTCTTATTATTTAGAGAGAAAAATAAAAATTGATTGTTTTAATAGAAGCTTTAGGTTAGAATTATACCTGCATTTTCCGAAGGTAACTTTTGTCAATTTCTTCGACGACTTTGGTAATTTCATTTTCAACACGTCTTCTCTGTTCCTCTACCATTTTTAATATTTTTCTTTACTTGTCACTTAAAGAAAACAACAATTTTTCTTAATTATACCGGTTTTCCTTTTTTCGAACACGTTGTTCTCTGTAAATCTATAAATATTTCCTAATCATTCATAATCAATGAAAATTTTCTGAAATTGCATAATTACATATTTTCTTAGAGAAATTTCCAAAAATTCTCGATGGAGGGGGAAATTTCTCTAAGCAGGGTTGGGTTATTCAAGCAGAATTTACGAAATGTTTTATCAATTTGGAAATACACATTTCCATATTTATAGAAACTTTTCAACGATTTTGATTGTTATTGAATCAATATTGTTGAAAAGTTTCATCAATCTGTAAATATGTTTTGATAAATCGATGAAATTTTTAATCAACATTGATTTAACAACCCAACCCTGCCAATGTATGCTGCGCGCGCAGCTCCTGCTGGAGAAATCCTGCAATTGGCCGAAATCTGGCGCGAGATTCAAATTCAAACTAAATTATTTCGATTTTGAATTGCGCGCGTAAAATGTTGACCAATGAGAGAATTTCTCTAGCGGAAAGCCAAAACAATGCGCGCACAGGTTTTATTAGAAACCTTGTGATAACCAAAAATAATAAGGTGTGCGTTTTAAAAACGATATTTATATTTTTTTCATTTAAAAGTTTATAATGAATAGTTAAAAAGTAACAAAAGTAATCAAAATGTTACTTTTAATTGGAAGAAGGGCATGTCAAAGTTTCTCTCGAACATTAAGGCGATTTTCGACAAATTTAGAAACGAATTTTAATGGAAATGATGCAAGTGAGGAAAAGGAGAAAACTGAAAATGAGAATATTTACCACAAGTCGTTAAATATTGCAATTATTGGATTGCCAAATGCGGGAAAAAGTACATTGATTAATCAACTTGTTAATCGAACGGTATGTATTCAATTTTATTTGTTTTATTAAAAATTCTTCCTTTAAAAAACGAATTTATGTTTTGCACATTTTTCTGTAATTATCCTTCTGTTTTTTTATAGATATTGAGTCAAAGGAGCCAAATTTCAATCTAAAAATTCGATTCCTTCAATTTACTCAGAGCGAGAAAATATCGTAATCAAATATTTTTCAAGTAAAATGAAAATATTCAATTTTGAAGTTAGATTTTGAATTCTTCGTTTTATGCAAAAAGCATCAAAATTAAATATTTTTTCGCTCTGTATACAGTCTTATATTTGAAAAAAGATTTGCGCTACAGAGCGAAAAAATATTTATCTATAATTTTCGTTGAGAAAAATGGAGAATAGAATTTTGAGCTTAACACTTGGGACCAAAGCCCTTAAAATCTCTTGAAATCTCTTTAAATTCCTTAATGTTTATCAGATTAGACTTTATTTTCTCCATAATATCATTTTGCAATTTTTGTCTTTATTCTAAGATGTTTAGAATCAGTCATGAATTAAAATAAATCTTTGCGCTTTGCTGTAAATATCAATATGTTACTTTTAGTTACCTGCTAAAATTGAAAAACTTGACCCGAAAAAACCGAAAAATAACTGAGAAATAAATAAAAAATGCAGAGATGGTTTTTTCGAAATATTTTTAATAACCAATTTGAATTTTCCAGATTTGCCCGACCTCCTGTAAAGTTCACACGACCCGAAAAAATTCCGAGGCAGTTTATATACAAGATACGACACAATTGGTGTTTGTCGACACCCCGGGTTTAGTGTCGGACCATCATTTTAAAAAATTCAACCTGGAAAATGAATTCAAAGACAGTGTAAACAGAGCTCTGAAAAATGTGGATATTGTGGGAGTTGTACAGGATATGGAAAATCCCAGGGCGAAGGAGAGAATCAGCAAGCGAATTTTACGTGTGCTTGAAGCTTATGGAAAAGATCGACCGAGTATTCTTATCCTGAATAAAGTGGACAGAATAAAAAGGAAGAGACACTTACTCGATGTCGTCAAAAATCAAACTGACGAAAGAAGCTGGCCCCACTTTAAAGACATTTTCATGGTGTCTGCCCTTCATAACGATGGCATTGATGACCTAAGAGTGAGCTTTAATATTTATTTTACATTAATCTAAACGTTTAGATTTTTTATTTAAAACTGTTTTTTTTCAGGATTATCTCCTGGACTCCTCTAAGTATAAAAAGTGGACATACGAAGCAGACATTTACACCGATCAGCCTCCAGAAGTAGTGATAACAAATACAATAAAGGCAAAACTTTTAGACGACCTTCCACAGGAATTGCCCTACAAATTACGTGTACAGCTCGAGCATTATGTAGTCTTAGATGAAGGGACTATAAGCTCAATTGTAAAAGTTATTTGCCCTACCGAGCGGCAGTGTAAAGTTGTTCTTGGACCTGGGGGTCAAAGAATTAAAGATATTGCCAACCAATGCGAGAAAGTTCTCAGCAATGGTTTTCGAACTCCTGTGAGACTAAAACTGTCAGTGGAATCAGAGAAAAAAGATTAAAACTAATTTTATTGAAGTAGGTAATAAAGATTTTTATTTTTATTTGAAGAAGTTCCCTTTTCTGTAATTTAATATTACAAATAGATGATAATTTATCTGATTGTTAAGAAAATAAATTAGATTAAATTTTTCATGGGAAACACGAGATCCGTATCTTTCAAGTTTTCAGCGATCCATTCGTCAGCTTCTTTTTCCAGTTCTTCTGTAAAGGTTGACATCCAATTCCCACTTTTTCCTTCTCTCATAAAAACGTCATTCGTTACAAGTCCGTCTTCTTCTTTTACTTTGACGTCCCGCATTGGATTATCCTTGAAATTTTTAAAGCTCAAGTTGTCGACTAGTTTGGAGAATTCTTCGTTGCTGTAAACTTTACCGAGGAAATTGGATACTTTTTTAACAGCGGAGAAGAGATCCTGAAAAATGGTATTTTTAGTTTAGAGAGACAATTCTGAAATTCACTAACTTTTTTAAATTTCTATTTTATAATTTGTTTCAGACTTACAGCTTGCATCTCTTCGTAGAATATAAAGAGGAAATTTGGATTATCTTTTTGAGCCCAAGCTTCTTTTAAATGTTCCCAGTATGGACTACAGCTAGCTAAAAAATAATCAAACTTGAATTAATCAAACTATAAAAATTAAAAATCTCTTGCAAAGAATATTTCTTTCTTAATTTTATACATACTAAGATCATTTTTAAAGTAATTCCAGAATGTTGGAAAATCATCGATGAATTCAAACGTTCTTAAAGTTTTATTCACAAAGTAGCGAGACACTGCAACATCTTTTGGATTTCTTGCCACGTACACAATCTAAAAGCAAACAAAAATTCAATCAATAATGAAGTATTCAATTGTATTCTGGAAATTCAATGAGATACAAATATTAAGGAAAAAATGTTAATTTACCTTACATCCAGAATTTATAACATTTGGAAAGAGACTCACAGGAAAATGAGTATTAATAAATCTCGGAGATTCAAGAGCGTCTAAAACTTCATAATCAGGTCTTTTATAAAGTTCTTGCAATGTTATTTTGCTGTTTTCCAGAAATGCTTTTTGAAGTTTTGGTGTAATAAATATCGACAATCTATAATAAGATTGAATTTTTTTATCAAATATAAGACTGCGTACAAAACGAAAAATACTTAATTTCGATACTTTTTGCATAAAACAAAGAATCTAACTTCAAAATTAAATATATTACTTTTATTTTTAAAATATTTGAAATAGATATTTTCTTTCTCTGTGTGCATAATTCTAATTGAAAATTTATTAACTATACATAAGGAAAAAATTCAAATTTTAATATTTGTTAAGTGAAATGAAGAAATCGAATTTTTTTACCAACATTATTAGAATTCTTTATTTCACTGAATAATTATTATAATAAATTAGCACACTTATATTCTCTCTGTAGTGATGTCTAATTTTAATATCTTCTAGTATCAAATTGCTATTATAAACAAAATGTACAACTCACCCTAAGCAAGGAAATCTATCTTCGAGCATTTTCTTCCCAGCTGTATCGAAATCCAAGTTATTACTTAAAAGCCAAATCATTTCCTTAGTCCAAGTCGTTCCTACACAGAATTTAAGAAAAGATGACAAAATTTTAAAGAATCTTCCAGTTTTAAAAAAATTCCACATTTTTGTAGGAATTTCTTTACAGAGTGGCAAAATATCTAATAATAATATTTGTTAATTAAAATGAAGAATTCGAATTTTGAGGTCAGAACTTCGACCGAAAACACTTAAATAATTATGTTACAGAACTCTTACCAGATCTTGGATAGCTCAGCACCCAAGTATCCGTGGATCTGGCTTTAAAATTGTAATAATTTAGCCATCCTTCTACATATTTAGAAGGAAAGACCCATTTTTTCTCTCCAACTTGCACCGTCTTAGCATCCAAAAAAGTATAACTCAATAGATTTGAGTTCATTTTTGCCCCAAACATTTATCAATCCGATTTAAAAAAAAAATAATTTATTTAATTATTTATTTTTTTGTATTAAATTTTGATTTGTATTTTATATTACTTCTTTATATTTTTGGTTTTTATTTAATGCTCCTTTAGTTATATTAATGTTTAAACGATTTTTTTTGGGACAATTGATTGAGTTTTTAAAATTCAAATTATGTAACTGTTGTTCCTATAAAACTAAAAATTTCAAAATAAAATATTTATAACGTCTGACGAGAAAAAAAAATTTTTTAATATTTAAAAACGTTACAAACGCTTTGGCTTGGAACTTGAAAATAAATATTATCAGTTTTGGATTATGCAAGTATGCTTCGTTTTTTTTTTTTTGGGGAGGGGAGGGGGTATGGAAATGTCTAGATAATTTTTATATTGTTGCTATCTATCTCAAAAAAAAAAATTAATTATTAAACATAAGTACTTTTTAAGTGTATCGCGAAAAGTAAAGAAATTGTGTTTTTTAATAACTTAAAAAAAAATTAATATTAATAAAATAAAATTTTAGTTACAAAATTTTAAATTAGATTAAAATTAGATTTTTTCATTTTACTCAACAAATATAAAATTTTTTATATTTTATATCATAAAAAAAAAGATTTAAAAAAAATGAACCAGCGCAAAAGCACGCATTCTATTTCATATTTGAAAACAGATATCGTTAATTACATAAATAAGTGAATAAAGAAAATTAGTTTGCTATCTCGCTGATAAATAAAAATGGTAAACGTTCTTACTTTGTATAAAACAATTTTTAAAATAGATAACTTTCCACATTCGATTGCATAACTCATAAATATTATCTAAAGCATATTGCTTGTATTTCTGAAAACCTATTTTATAAGGAAATAGCGTGAATTAAAATTTGACAAAATATTTAAAAAAAAAAATTTTTAATTAAAAATATTTAAATTGGATACTTTTTGCAGAAAACGAAGAATTCAAAATTCGATATTTTCGTTTTACTCAAAAAAAATATTTGAATTTTTTATTTTCTCATTCTGCACGCATAATTCTAGATAAAAATTGATTAATTCTACAAAGGGAAAAAGTTCAAAATTCAATATTTGTTGAGTAAAATGAAGAAATCGGATTTTTAAATTAGAATTTGGCTCCAACACCCTTCAGATTTTAATTTTAATTTTAATTGTAATTTTAATTTTAGGAAGTTCCCCTTTCTGTGATTTCATATTACAAACAGATAATAACTTGTACGATTGTTGATGATTACAAAATTAATTAGGAGATTAATTTTTCCATGGGAAATACGAGGTCCGTATCTTTCAAGTTTTCAGCGATCCATTCGTCAGCTTCTTTTTCCAGTTCTTCTGTAAAGGTTGACATCCAATTCCCACTTTTTCCTTCCCTTATGAAAACACCAGTCTTTAGAAAAAGTCCACCTTCTTCTTTTACTTTCAAGTCCCTCATTGGATTATTCTTGAAATTTTTAAAGTTCAAGTTCTTGACTAGTTTGGAGAATTCTTCGTCGCTGTAAACTTTACCGAGGAAATTGGATACTTTTTTAACAGCGGAGAAGAGATCCTGAAAAATGGTATTTTTAGTTTAGAGAGACAATTCTGAAATTCACTAACTTTTTTAAATTTCTATTTTATAATTTGTTTCAGACTTACAGCTTGCATCTCTTCGTAGAATATAAAGAGGAAATTTGGATTATCTTTTTGAGCCCAAGCTTCTTTTAAATGTTCCCAGTATGGACTCCAGACGGCTAAAAAATATGCAAATTTCTGTTATAAAAATTGACTAGCGTATCAAAAAATATCTAACTATAATATTTATTCAGTAAAATGAAAAAGTAGAGTATTTCGATTTGAATTTCGGTCCAACGGCCTTAAATAAAATAACTTCAAATCACAATATTGATTTAAAAATATTTATAAATCATGGAATTATAAATAGATTAAAATATTTTATGCTTTTGTGCCGAAAGATTGAAAATGAAAATTATTAAGTAAAAAGTACTTTTTACTCCCTTGGGAATAAAAAGTAGTTTTTAGTTCCTGTGGAGAAAAAACTACAAAAAGAATGAAAATCAAAATGATTAAAAATTGAAAATCTCTTGGAAAAAATATTTCTTTCTTAATTCTATACTTACTAAGATCATTTTTAAAGTAATTCCAGAATGTTGGAAAATCACCAACAAATTCTAGCGGTCCAAAGGCTTTATTCATGAAGTAATAAGAAACTGCAACATCTTTTGGATTTCTTGCCACGTACACAATCTAAGATCAAACAAAATTTCAATCAAAAGTTAAATATTTAATTTTATTCTGGAAATGCAATGAGATACAAACATTAAGGAAAAAATATTAACTTACCTTACATCCAGAATTGATAACATTTGGAATGAGGCTCAAAGGAAAATGAGAATAGATAAATCTGTGAGTTTCAAGAGCGTCTAAAAATTCGTAACCAGGTCTTTTCAAAAATTCTTGCAAACTTGTATCAGATTTGTTGTAGTCAAGAAGTAGTTTTATAAATTCTGAACCAAGAAAAATGCTCGACCTGTAATAAGATTGAATTTTCACAATTTTTCAAGTTTTGGATTCAAGTTTTCACAAAATTAGAATTCTTTATTTTACTCAACAAATATTAGAATGGGATATTTTTTCTATCTGCAGTGATATTCACTTTTTTAATTATAGAGCCAAGGGATATTTTATTTTAATACTTTTTAGATAAAATTGGCATAGTAACAAAAATTTTAAGACTCACCCTAAAAAATTGAATCTATTATGGAGTAAAATCTTCCCAGCTGTATCGTAATCCAAGTTATTGCATAAAAGCCAAATCATTTCCATAGTCCAGTTCGTTCCTGTTCACAATTCACGAAATTATGATAAAATTAACAAAAAATTATTTAATTACAAAATTTCAAGTTAATTAGATTATAAAATATAAGATTATTTGGGTTCTAATCTCAAAATTCAATTTCCTCATTTTACTCAAGATATATCTTTAGAAATATATCTTTTTTCACTTTTTATAGGAATTTATTTATTTATTTATTGCTTGACAGAGTGAAAAAATATCTAATAATAATATTTGTTGATTAAAATAAAGAATTCGAATTTTGAGGTCAAAACTAGGATCCAAAATTTAAATAATTAAATTTAGGAATTTTACCTGATCTTGGAAAACTCAAAACCCAAGTATCCGTGGACCTGGCTTTAAAATTGTAATATCTTGATATTTCGTCTACATATCTAGAAGGATAAAACCATTTTTTCTCTCCAACTTGCACCCACCCAGTTTTTTCACCCTTCCATAGCTGAAGCATTTCTTTAGTTTTATCAACATCCAATAAAGTATAACTGGGTAGATTTGAATTCATTTTCACCTCAAAAATTTATCAAATAAAATAAATTTTAAAAAATAATATAATTATGTCTTTATAATTAAATCTTTATTTTATTTTTCTTCTTTATATTTTTAGATTAACGCTTCTAACGATTTTTAGTTTAACGCTTCTTTAGTTGAATTGAAAAAGATAATCGTCTTCTGCGGCACTTTGCAACGATACTATGTATTAATTTGTTAAATATTAAAGATAATTTAAAAATGACCGGATTTGTCCTTGACAAGTGATAAGAAAGTGTGGGTTGTTGATAGTGAGGATGTATAATTTAGCTTATAATAATTATCAATTCACCAAGCGAATCATCAACATCCGGATAAATTTAGTAAATTCATTTAATTATTCTTATATTTTATTTCTGTCTAATTAAAAATTTACGATTATCAGGAAAATAAATTAGGAAATTAATTTTTCCATGGGAAATACGAGATCCGTATCTTTCAAGTTTTCAGCGATCCACTCGTCAGCTTCTTTTTCCAGCTCTTCTGTAAAAGTTGACTTCCAATTTCCGCTTTTTCCTTCCCTGATAAAAACGCCACTCTTTAAAAAATGTCCACAATCTTCTTGAACTTTGAAGTTTCGCATTGGATTATTCTTGAAATTTTTGAAGTCCAAGTTGTCGACTAGTTTGGAGAATTCTTCGTCGCTGTAAACTTTACCGAGGAAATTGGATACTTTTTTAACAGCGGAGAAGAGATCCTAAAAAATGGTATTTTTAGTTTAGAGAGACAATTCTGAAATTCACTAACTTTTTTAAATTTCTATTTTATAATTTGTTTCAGACTTACAGCCTGCATCTCTTCGTAGAAAATAAAGAGGAAATTTGGATTATCTCTTTGAGCCCAAGCTTCTTTTAAATGTTCCCAATATGGACTACAGAAGGCTGAAAATATGAAAATTGAATTACTTCTTTATTTTTGAAAAAAGAGCTAGGAGTCAAGTTTTAATCTAAAAACTCGATTTCTTCATTTTACTCAACAAATATTGAATTTGGAATTTTTTCCCTCTGTTCAATTAATCTAATATCTAAGACAAATATTTCTTTTATAATTTTACGCTTACTAAGATCATTTTTAAAGTAATTCCAAAATGTTGGAAAATCGCCGATGAATTCCAGGGGTTTATAGGTTTTATTCAGAAAATACCAGGAAACTGCAACGTCTTTTGGATTTCTTGCCACATAAACAATCTAGAATTAAAGAAAATTTTTATTCAAAAATTAAGTATTGAATATTTTTTCGAAAATTTAATAAAATAGAAGAATCAGTTAATTTACCTTACATCCAGAATCTATAACATTTGTAAGAAGACTCAGAGGGAAATGAGAATAGATAAATCTGGAAGACTGAAGAGCGTCTAAAACTTCATAGCCAGGTGTGGCAAATATTTTGCAAAATTCTTGTTTTCTCGCATCCCCTTTATTGTATTCAAGAAGACTTTTTGTCATTTCTGGATGATACCAAATGCTCGTTCTGTAATAAGATTTAATTTTCATAATTGTCCAAAATAAATATTAAGGGAGAAAAAAATTATAATTTTAATATTTTTTAAGTAAAATTAAGAATTCGTATTTTTATCTTAATATTTTAACAAAATATAATAAAAAAAATTACAATGACTCACTCTAAGAAAAGGAATCTATCTTCCAGCATTTTCTTCCCAGCTGTATCGAAATCCAAGTTATTGCTTAAAAGCCAAACCATTTCCATTGTCCAGTGCGTTCCTATACAGAATTTAAGAAAAAATTATAAAATTTAAAGAAATCTTTCATTTTTTAAAAATTTCCACATTTTAACGTCAGATTTTGAATTCTTCGTTTTGTGCAAAAAATATGAAAAATAAATATTTTTTCGCTCTGTATACAGTCTTATATTTAAAATAAGATTAGCGCTACAGAGCGAAAAAATGTTTATCTATAATTTTCATTGAGTAAAATGAAGAATTGGAATTTTGAGATGAGAACTTAAACTTAACACCCTTGAATAATTAAGTTTAGGATTTTTACCTGATCTTGGAAAACTCAGAACCCAAGTATCCGTGGACCTGGCTTTAAAATTGTAATATCTTGACATTTCGTCTGCATATCTAGAAGGATAAAACCATTTTTTCTCTTCAACTTGCACCCACCCAGTTTTTTCACCCTTCCACAGCTGAAGCATTCCTTTTGTTTTATCAGCATCCAAAAAACTATAACTAGGTAGATTTGAATTCATTTTCGCTCCACAAATTTATCCAATAAAAATAATTTCAAAAAATAATATTATATTTAATTATTTATCTCTTTTTAAGAAATTTCTATTTTATTTTACTTTTTTATATTTTTAGATTTCTATTTAATATTCCTTTAGTTTAATGGAAAAAGACACTCGTCTTCAGTGACACTTTTCAACGATGCTCTTAGTTAAATAACGTTTTACAGCACTGCAATAATAGTTTCGTAATTAAGGGAATTTATCATTTTGTGGTTGCTAAAAAATCCTACAGTGTTATTTCTTACCCACGTATATATAAAAAAAGGATTTTTAATAATCTTGGACTTCGTCAATTGAAGAATTGAAATATGTCGAGACTCGAGTAAGTAACATTGTTTAAAATTATTGTTTTGTTTATATAAAAAAATAATTTAATTACAACACAGCCAGATTAAAAATGCACAGTGATTGAAAAAGCGATAAATATCAATATAAGAGCAAAGTGCTCGAGATTAGTTTGATTTTATAATTGATTAATTTAATCACATCGTCGTAACTAAAATTATATTTGATCAAAAATATTTTACTACCATAAATTTAAATTTATCTGTCTTTAATTAAAAGATCATTTCTACTTTTCTATCCCTTTCTATTTCTTTGACAATCTCGATTTATTTCTATCTCTTTCAATTCTTACTTTTTATTCCTTAATTTTTATCTTATGGCTATTCCTGTCTTGAAAGTCTCCAGGTTCGACGACATCTTTCCCAAGATGGGGGTCATCCTGGTGCAAGCTGATGACTCCTAGACATGAGAAGATGACATTATTTTACTGATATTCATATTTCTTAAATCGATATCGATTTTATCGCTTCGGTATTGCGTCACTCGTCCGGAGAGTTCAAGGCGAAGTACACGTGGAAAATGCGTTGGTCTGAATCTGAGAAAAATATACTACAATGTATCAAAGTGCAGTCGAATTTTAAAAATATTTTGCTTCGCTTTAATGTCCTCTTTTCAGAAAAACTTGAAAAATTAAAATTATTGTAACGACTTTGTTTGAATTTCTCAATTTGAATTCTTAAGCATATGTTTTAAATAAACACCGAATTTTAATGTCAAGGATGAGGACTTGGACAGCCTTAAATCAAATAATATAAAATTTGAACATTTATTCATTTTAGACAAAAATAAAATTTTTAACTGTTCTTTTAAATTGTCTAAGTCTACCTAATTAGTTACAATTTTCTTCTTCACATGTTTAGTCATTCAATTTATAAAATTATAAAAGTCTTTCAATACAATTGTAACAGTTATCACTTAAATTAGAAACTAGGAAACGAAATTCCTACGAGAATGAGTTCAATTTGCAAAAAGGAAATAAAACATGAATAAATTCGGAACTCTTCGCAGCCATCTTTCAAATCTGGTCACCTAATACTATTCATATACAGATAATGTCGAAATTAAAGCGAGAAACGACATTCACAACTTAGAACGATTTATATTTTTGATAGAATTAAGTAGTGTTCTGGTCTCTTTGTTTTCTTAAATAAATTTTAGGCACTTTTAAAGTCAAAACGATGATACTCCTAAAGCTTTCATTTTTATACAGCTTACAAACAAATCAATAAATACAAAATGAAACGGTTAATATTAAATTTTAAGAAAAATATTTAAGAATTTTAAAAAATTATTTTTCTCTTTAAAATATAGTCGTAATTTATAACAAGGATTCTAAAAAAATTATAAGTTGAGAAAGTATCCTTCTTACTTCGTTATTTTACTCCGGCCGAAGTTCAATTTTAATCTTCCTTTCTTTTACTGATTCTCCTAACTTCGAATTTAAATGTTTGATTAGATTCTTTTGCATATTAAATCTAGCGTCCAATCTTCTCAACTTTTGCCTTAACATTTTTATTGTTCGGCGTTGATCCAGTACTTTTTTCGAAACAATTTGAAGCTTCCTCTCTGTCAGTTCGCGCTGCTTATTTTCATCTTTGCGAGGATCCTTACTGCGTTTGGAAGATGATTTCTTCTTCGACAGGATATCATCCTTTTTTAAGATGCCCGACCCTTGAATGATCCTATAATAAAAAATACATCGCGATTTTATCAAATAATCTTTAAAATCAAATAAAATCTAAGTATCTTAAAGATAGAACCGAGATCCAATATTCTTAATCTGGAAACTTACGTTGGTGATTTTAAATCTTCCACTTTATTCCCTGGATTTATTTTAACTGCATACATCATATTCCCTCTGTAAAAAGTATAGAATCATATTATATCATCCTTCCAGTCTAATTATAATGTATCTATATAATAAAAAAAGTATTTAGTCAATATTTTTACCTGACTGGCTGAGAAATATTTGTCATCACTGGTTGATATGTGAGTGGAATGTTAATCCTAACATCGGGCACAACTAATTTTCTGTAAGAAAAATCTGAAATTAGGTCCTGAGAACATCTTAAGGACATTAAAATCAAGTTCAACATCAAAATTCCTCATTCTACTAAAAAAAAATATTATAAGTAGATATTATATTCCTAATATCTTTTGGATAAAATGAGGAAATAGAATTTTGAGTTCTAAAAAGGAAAATGGCCTACTTACGGAGCGATGTTTGCTGGTGGCGTATTTAAAACGTAAGGATACTTTATAAAAATCTTTTTAGGTTCAGGATTTACTTTTGGCTTCCCACTTTCCACTGGCCTTGCCATGTAGTTATGTTCTGTTAATACTAAACTAGAACTGGAACTAGAAATTGAAAGTATAAATTATTATCATTCAATTAATTTTATTTTAAATTAATATTAATATTCAATTATTATCAAGTTAAGGGTATTGGATCCAAGTTCAAACTTCAAAATTCAATAACTCAACAAACACTATGCTTAAATATTTTTTCACGCTGTGGCGCTATTTACAGTTTAAATAGAAATATGGATACAGAGCAACAAAATCCAAATTTTTAATACTTTGTTCGTAAAATGAAAAGATTGAATGTAGGGATTAGATTTCCAATTCTTCGTTTTGTATAAAGAGTAATAAAATTAATCATTTTTTCGCTCTCTAGCCACAATTCTATCTTAAATTAGAATATTTCTATAGAGCGAAAATCGATATAATTATAAAATATGTTGAGTAAAATGAAAATATGGAATTTTTAAGCAATCATTTGGATCCAACACCCTTAATAATAAATTCTCTCTTTCAAAAATTGAATTTCTTACTCTGCCAAGCATTCCTTCTTCACTGGTTCCAATTTGGCGAGAGCAAGTGTTGGGACTGAGTGAGGTTTTATTAGTCTTTGACCCAACTCTTTATGAATTAAAAAACAATCGTCAGTAAAGTGTTGAGAACATAATCTATCCGTTGGGGTGATTATTGAATGATTCGTGACTTTACACCAAAGTTTTCTCGTCGCTTGGTCCGAGGGAAACCTGAAAATATTTTCTCCTGACATTAAACTTGAAAATTCAAACTTTCTAAAGTAAATAATCTAATAATCCAATAATACTTGAACTATAATAATTAAAATAGGAAAAGTACTTACCTATGAAAGGAAACATCAAACGCTTTGTTATAAACTCTTTGACACAGCAAGCATTTCACCATTTTCAATTTGTTATTTAATATTATCGTGCTAAAAGCATAAATTTATATATCTTACAAAAGTTTGAGCAAAATACTTGACTTGAAAGTTGAAAGTATTTGTCAACACGACCTCATAACCGCACTACCAGGGTTGGGCAGTTACGTGTAACTTGAGGATTTTTACGTATTTTACGTAGAAAACCCCCCACTCCATATGAATTTGGTGTTTTCGACGTAAAATACCTAGTAAATTACTGTAAAAAAACCATGTAATTTACCTAAGGTATTTCTCTTACCCAACCCTGCTGCTCACTAAATAAGGGGGTGAGGGTAAAGGTGTTTTCACACCTTTTCTATTTCGGTCGTCGACCGAATCGAAGTTAAGAAAATCCATAAGAGTAAAAGAGATGGAGAATGAAAAATTGGACAAAAATATCTCTCTATCTCTATTGCTCTTATGGATTTTCTTAACTTCGGTTCGGTCGACGACCGAAATGCAAAAGGTGTGAATGCATCATAATGTCCCATGGATCCGAAATGCATTGCGTTTTTGCGCAAAACCATGAGAGTGAGAGTGATAGTAATATTCGTGTCTCTCTCACTCTCATGATTTTACAAATGGAAACCAGGGTTGGGTTGACATATTTACAAAAGAAGACATTAATGCAGATTTATTTTGGTAAGTTTGCAGCACTGATCAGAAGTGAGTCGTGAGCAGGGTTGTAAAAAACCATAGTAATACATTTACGTAAAAATCCGCAAGTTACACATAACTGCCCAACCCTGGTCGTGAGTCTAGCGAAAAATCTAGAATCCCGGATCAGCTGATCGTGAAATTCCGTGGACGATCGCCGTTGCAGAAGACAACGAGAAACGAGAGCAAAAACGAGATTTGACGAAATTAGACGAAATCTCGTTTCCTTTTTGTCTTACACGTGCAAAAATGGCGTCGCTGACGAGTGTCCGATTTTTTGTACGAAACACCGGTATTTTGAGAAAATCCCTGCGGTGCTTGGATGTTCTCCGAACGGAAGCGACTTGCAAAATTGAACAGAGGTTAATTCACAGCGCAACTAGATATCCACTGTCAATTCACAAGGTAACCTCTTCCCACAAATTTTCTCTATTCTCACTCACTCATTATCGATTTACAGCTCAGAAAATAACTCCCAGAATAAATCCCAGCATTCTGCCTTTTTTTTGCAGTCCCTCGTTTTGGGGCGAACTCAAAAACTTTGTAAACTTAGCTTTTCTTTACATTTACAGATTATGTAACTTGACTGAGTTTACAACGATATTCCAACTTTTATCATCATTCGTAAAAAAAAATATTGCGCCACGTAAATTCTATTATCTCTGATATCATAATTTTGCACCTTAAGACTTTTTTGGACTGTGTAATTTCTTTTTCTAATATATTTTGGTTTTGTCAACAATTAAAAATTAAATGAAGTTTTATTTTTTTTTAATTGTTAATTCCACATAGGAGTTCAAATTCCTTCGTTTCCGGCAGTATCTCTGGTTTCCGGTTTTTAAAAAATCTTAAGGCCATGTGTCAGTTATCCGATCCCTACCTTATCATAAAATTGAAGTTTTCAACAATTACGTCAACGGTAATTTATTTTTTTTTTTTTTTTGTAAAAAGGACGAAACCTAAAGTCTCTAAGTACAAAAAAATCATAGCAATTCCCCTAATTCCAAGACCTAAAATTTTATTCTTTTAAACAGTTCCCTTTAATTTTCAAAGAAGCTAAAAATAGTTTTATCCACCTACCCCCCTAGGCACCCTGAAAATTCACCCCTAAGAACAAAAAAAATCATTGTAATTCCCCTAGCTTCGAGATCTAAAACTTTATCGTTCCAAATGAGTCCATTTACAGTCCAAAGAAGCCCAAAACAGTTTCGTCCAATTAACTCCCCAGGTTCACCCTCAAAATCAACCCCTGAGGTTAGAGGTTGATATATTAAGGGTGAACCCAGGGGGTAAAGTGGATGAAATTGTTTTTGGCCTCTTTTAACATTATATGAAATCATTTCAAGTGATAAAATTTTAGATCTAGAAGTTTTCTAGTTGAATTTCCTTTTTGGCCGAGTATTATTTTCTAGATTTTCCTCAGGTGGTCGAGAAACAAATTCGAAATTATTCGACAGAGGAAAAGCTTTCAGTCAAGGAAATAGAAGATCGCGTGATGAAAGTCGTTGCCGCTTACGACAAAGTCTCTGCTGATAAGGTTAATTAGACGCTATAAACAAATTTAAATCATCTTCCTGTCTTTTTTGCAGGGCTTATCGGATCCTCGAGTCAAGCAGGTGCGCCACTACAGCGAACCGGAACCCAAAAGTCTCAGTCTTATCACCGGACGCGTGCTTTTAGTTCTCAAACTTTATGACAAAATTGATCCTGCAAAGGTACTCATTTTTCTGAAGAGGGCGCATTCCAAAGATGATTTTTCTATTCACAAATCGGAATCTAAATCTAAATTTCAAGAAAACTTTTTTAATTCCGAAAAATCTCTTGTTATCCCTTAAATCCCTTAAATTTTCGAAAAAAATATTTTTTGGTGTGCCTAAAATCTTTTAAAACCTTTGGAATCCCCCAAAATCTCTTGAAATCTTTTACAATATTTTTGGTATCTTTTATAATTTTACGAAATCGTTTGAAATTGCTAAAAAAAATCTATTTAAAAATCAACAAATAAAAAAATCATCTTTAGAATCTCTCAATCGGTCTGCAACTGGCAAAAACCTTGCTTGAGTCGGGTGTCTGCATTTCAATGTGTCTACCAAGAAAATTTCATATATCCTTAATTTACTTTAAATTTTTACTTGAAACCCCATGGAAAAATTAATTTATTAATTAATCGCTCCACGGATCGATTAATATTCAGGCACATTGAGGATGCAGTGAGCCCTGCACTAAACAAATAAATAAATAAATAAAAATTGACATTATTTTCTGCTTCTCCAGTTGACAGTAGACTCCCACTTCATCAACGATCTGGGCCTGGATTCCCTGGACCATGTTGAGATCATAATGGCGATGGAAGACGAATTCGGTTTCGAAATCCCAGACATGGATGCGGAGAGATTAATGAGACCATCCGAAATAATTCGATACATTGGTGATAAAGAGGACGTCTACGAATAAACTTTTTCTCTTTATATACTTATGATATAGTAACTTTTCTTCGATATTAAAATTACCAACTGCACCCAAATACTGTCTTCATCGCCAGGGAGCATTGCAAATATTTTTTTTCTTTTTTTTTTCATGTATATAGGCAAAGATCATTCTTATTATCGAATATTCCACGAACTGTTAGAAAAAATAAACGAAAGGAAGTAAAAGTTTGAGTCTGATTTCTGGTCCTTTCTTCCAGAAAAATTTTCCACAAAATTTATTAGACCCCAGGAGTTTATCACTCTTGAAATCTTTTTAAATTCCTGAAAATTCTCTTGAGTTTTGAGTTCAGAAAAATGTCTTGTTAGACAGAAGATGTTTAATAATAACTTCTCAAAATAATTTCCTAAAATCGATATAATTTGTCAAATTTTTTTCTACGATTTTATAATCGAGTTGATGCACTGGAATCCGTGTGTAGAGAGGATGTTTGCTCCATGGCAAGAAGGGATGGACATCTGGGCTGGTACTGTTCCACAGCTTCCAATAGAGTATCCGAAAATCCAGGTGAATAATATCTACAACAAAATATATATTTTTTTAATTAGCAATTCTACGTTTTAATTTTCTATATTTTTTTTACATCTTTTAACAGGTTCTTAAAGGATTTTTCCCGGTGAATTTGAAGACCGATCAGCTGTTCTATTAATAATTTATTTTATAATTTATAATAGAACAAAAGAATTAGATATTCTTCAGATTCGTATTTCTCTCTTCAAAATAGGCTTTGTAAATATTGGTGGCGAAGTATTGATTTTATAACACATGCACTCTATTTGCAAACCTATTTCCTTCACGCCTAAACGTTTTCTGAAAAATTCTAAAGTAACTGATTCGTTCGAAAAAAATTTTTGCCTGGTGTTGGGTTCGATTTCCTCATTTTATAAAAAAAGGATTAAAATACCACATTTTTTCGCTCTGTACGCATATTTATATTTAAAATCCAAGTTTCTCTACAGAGTGAAAATAAATAAAATTTTAATATTTGTTGAGTAAAATGAGGAAATCGAATTTTAAGCTCATAAATGAGCTTCAATGCCCTTAAATTCTTTTGAATTTTCGTGTATTCCCACAAAACTGGAACGTAAAATAAAACCGAGGGTCTCTTGATTTCAGATGTCGTTCCTGAGCAAAGGTGAACGTCGATTGTGGACTGCGCTTTACAAGCTGAGCTTTTCCGACGTTCAGTGAAGTTCTTGTGCATGAAGACACTGCCAGAATATAAAAGCAGTGGATGCCAGTGTGTGAGTGTGATTTAGAAACAGTTCTGTGTATTTTCTACGTTTCCTAATTGACAACTGATATTTCAACAAAATTAAGGGTCTCGAGTTGCCTTCCATCCACTTCACTAAATAATAAAATAGTTAAATAATATTCTTCTCAGAGAGATTGACAACAAGAGACTGAAACCAGCTGAAACCAGCTGAAACATCTAGATCAAAACAAAAAAATGGACAACTCTGTCATCCTTATCAATTGGTAAATAATAAAATCTTACTGCGTCTTATTTTATCGGTCAGGAGATTTTATCGTTTTTAGATTTAAATTCATTTTTTTACTCATTTTTGTTTATATTGATTGCAATCTGCAGGTAAAGTTGCACATATTGACAAAATAAAACAGCTTTCAAAATTCATTTCTTAATATTTCGATTTTAAAATTTAATTAGAGAATTTATTATTATTTATTATTATTATTATTATTATTATTATTATTATTTGTATTATTATTAGTATTTTGTAAATTTATTTTTTGAAAGGAATACATTTTTTTTAAAAATAATACAATCTGTTTAAAGTTTTATTTCTAATACGCATTCAGCTCTTGGAAAATAGTGAAAGTCACATACCAGAGATTAATTTCGAAATCCCCGCTTCAAATTAACATTCCTTGTAATTATCTATACTTTTAAAATGATTGGAAAAAAAATTGTTGGGTAATTTTCCGGTAAACGATCTGTCTGATTAATTTAACAAATAACTATATTTTTCAAATTTTTAAATAAATAGCAGAGGTTTTTATACAAAAATATTCAAAATAAATTTTAATTTAATTCTAAAGATAGAAGATACTAAAAATGATTTAAAAATATAAAATAAAGGGAAATACAAAATTCTAAAATAACTGCCAAGAAGATTGCAGAAAATCCTCTGTAATTAGCAATTAATATTTGTAAAAATTGCACTAAATTTTGAAAAAATTTTTTAATTAAAAAATTAGAGTAGAAAAATGGAAAAATTTATAAATTGGAAAAAATGAAATACCTGACGATTTCCTCTGGGTAGCAACAGTTAATTACTGTGATGTACTCAGAAAGGGAGGAGCCAGGTTCAGCTCGAATCTCCTGAACCTTTTTCAGTCCCCCTGTGGTGACAAATAAACGTCGGGCTCTTGCATCGTTCGGCAAAATCTAAACAAAATAATCAATAGAAATTATTTCCAGAAAGAAAGAAAATATTTACCAATATTTTAAGACTAAAAATCACTATGCATTTTTTTATTTTCTAAAGTGTGAATTAATTCACACATATAGTAAAAAAATATATTTTAAAAATATTTAATATTTTTGTAAAATGAGGAAATTGAATTCCGAGTGTCTTAAAAATTTAAATTAAAAATGATATTTAATTTAATATTGAAAACTTCAATTTTTAAGCATAAAATTCGGTTTCATATTTAAAAGTAATTTCTAAAAACACTGTATTAAAAAAATATCATTTCTCATAGAATTTATAATGAAAATATAAATAGAAAATATTTCTAAAATATATTTTTAACAATAATTCCCTAATTTTCTAATTAGATTCTCCTACAAAAAATTGGGGATAACTTAATCAAGTAACAGGCAGTGAAAAGCCTACCTATTTATACCTGCTTAATAAATACCCATATAAAATCGATAAAACTGTATTAGCTATGTTTATTTTGGTTGGTATGAAAAAAAAGTCTCTCTTAATTTAATAGAACATAGAAAATATTTGAAAATATTAGAAAACTCATTTCGAAGAGAATCAAAAATTATAAACAATTAAAAATTTTCTCTATTTGATAAATTCGCCTTATTTTAAATTGAATTACATAAAAAATATGTTTACTAAAAAAAAATTAATGGAAAATTTTTGTTGCCTCATGATTCTATAGAAGTACTTCCACTTCATGAAAATTGATATTAATACTCAGTAATAAGTACTTTATTAACTCGTCCCTGAGATTGGAAATAAAAACATTGAACTGGATGTTGCTTGGCTTCCGAAACCCGAACAATACATGCTCAGCTATTCATAGAAGAACATATTGAAAACGTAAACGTCCTGGTGTTGAATTAGCGCTTTTTAACAATTTTAAAAAGTCTATCATTTTAATTTAATTAATTTTTTCTTTTTTTGTAAATTCTGAAATTTATTAACCATTTTAAATTCTTTATTTCAGCTCCCGAAACTTGGTCAACCTTCAATCTTGAGCGAAGTTCACCACAAGCGAGAGAGAAAAAATAAATAAAAATTTGACTGCAGTGATTTTTTATCCGCCTGAAACAAACCCCAGAATCTATTGTGATAAATCCGCAGAAGGAACCGGAACAATTTTTCTGAAAATGTCGACAAAACCCTACTGCACTTTTTTAATTCAACTCTTTGTCAGAAGCTGCATTGAATCAGAACGGATTAAGATTCGCGAGACTGATAAGAACTGAATCATTGTATACCTGATAATTTTTTAACGATGACGAATTTAAAACGTTATCGCACCTGAGACAAATCGCCCAGCGAGAGTTAATGTGAAAAAGGAGAGAAGAAAGTTTGCGAGTTAATTCGAAATTCTTTGAAGACGTGAAGGTAAATTTCAAGACGGAGTTAAAATCGAAATTAAAATCAAATTAAAATCGAATTTCAAATTGCAGGAGAAATAAACATTTTTAATTCTTCGACGAATTTCACCGCTGTCGCCAGAAATTTTTGTGAAGGAAACTAAGAATAATTTAGAAGTAATTTACTAGTTGATCGCAAAAGACTATTCTGGAAATAACGAAGATGATCAACAATCAGCAGCGAAATATTATCAATTCGAAGGAGCCTCAGAATCATCAACCGGTTTCTGCAAAGCCATCCCTTGTCTCTGCGAGTTCAAGTATAGATTCTGATGTGAGCGATCGCCGAGATGTGAGAGAGGCTCTTTATTCTGGAATCTTCAGACGACACCGGAAGACAATTTTGGTTCTCGGGAGTTTCCTTAAAATGCTGAAAATGAACAGAAACGTCAATAACTATGCGAGTATCAAAGGCAATGACGAACACGACGAGTAAAGTATAAAAAAAAAGATTAATCTCATTTTCTAAGCGCAAACATTTTTATCAATTCAATTTTGCATTTTGAAAATGAAGACGATTCAAATCTTTTCGTCTTCTTTCTTCATACTTCTGTGATTTTTCCATTTGTTTCCAACCTCTGACTTTTAATTAAATCGGCTTCAATCTTTTTTTTTGTTTTGATTGCACTGATCTGTTCAAATGAAACCAAAGATCAAATAAAAGACTGAAAGATCCTAAGATAGTTCCACGATTATTTCAACTCAGACTTGTGCAGGTTTTGCATTCCAGATCTTTTGTTTTTTTTTTTTTGCAGTTTGTTTTTGATATAATTTTTTGTAAGTCTATTCCGTCAAACTGATTGATTCAAAAGTCAGAGACATCCAAGATTTTTGCTCGTTGCATCCAGGGTCAAAATTTTCGTTATTTGAATTTCTTTAGATTTTACGAAACTGCCTTGCTGTTGAAAATATCGTAGATAAAGGGGCCAACGATAGGACGCCTTTTGACTCGTTAATCATTTTTATAGCTTTCGAAAATAGTTCGAAAATAATTTGCATCCATTTGAAAAGAGCTAGGAGGAAATTTCTATTTTTTATTATTCGTTTGGAGTTTTGTTATAAATTCCACTTGAATAATTTACCTAGCATTAAAAACTAGATAAATAAATAAATCAATAAATCCATGGTGAAATAAAAATAAAAATCGACTGATCACTGTTTTTTTTTAAACTTTTTTCTCAAGAGATCTGCAAAGAACTCTGTCGCTTTTTCATGACAATCAAACCTGCTCGAATTAGAATTTTTTCTAAAAAAATCAGCAGGCTTTTATTTCTAATTAGTCGCTTTTTTCATTTGGAAAATAATAAACTGTAGACTGCGAAACCAGCTGCCAATAATAGTGTAGATTTAATTTGACTAATTAATCACAAACAAAATGTCCGACTTGAAAAAAATAAAAACAATTTAGTTACTGAACAGAAGAATTTTTTAGAATTTGCGAAAGTTTGCCTTTAAGAAAATATTTTTGTCTGTGTGAAAAAAATTGGAGAATCTCGAAATTATAGAATTGAAAAAATTTTTGGTGTGGAAATTCTTAGGAAAATTGCTTAGTGTACTTTTATTAATAGGATTTTGATATTATCTATTAATATTGAATTATGTAAGTGGCTTCGTTGTTTTGTAACCAAGCGAATCGATTTTTAACTACAAGCTACATGAAACGTAACTCTTTGTGTTATACGCCGACCTTTAGAGGAACAATTTCAAACTGTAATTTTTAAAAGATAAAAAACTTAAAAATTTAAAAATTTAATAGTTTGAAATTTTTCCTCGGAGTGAAGATGATTTTTGTACACGCGTGTAATAACCAATCAATTATTATGGAGGTCGAGTTAATAAAGGGTAAATTAACGACGTCTATTACAAATTTGTACAACGTGTAGATATAGCGATATGCGATATAAATTATATGAATATATGTAATACGGTGTAAGTGTGACGGAAGAGATTATTACGTTTAATAAATATTGTTATGTGTAAATCAAAAATTTATTATTGTAATATAGCTATAATTAAATTTTTTCGCTCTGTAGGATTATTAATTATTTAAATAGAAATACAGAGCGAAAAACAAAATATTTTTATTGATCTATTTAGATCCAACGCTTTTAAATAAAATTTTTAAATTTACCTTGCTAAATTGACCAAGGATATATTTAAGGATAGTTGAAGGCGCATCGTGAAGTAAAGGTTCTAAGGCTTCGACATAAGTACATTTTTCTAAAACTTTTTTCAATGTCGTCTTGCATTTCAATTGTAGATCTTCCGAAGATTTTGGATTCGTATAAATCTACAATTTATTAATAAAAAATACTAATTAATAAATAATATTAATAAATACTACATTGAAAGATAAAATATTTATATAAAAATATAGAAACCGAGAGTAATTTTGGGAAAATTCTAGCTTCTGCAACGGCCTTAGAATGATGAGCAGTATGCTTTCCAATTTGCCCTAAAGCCCAAGCTGTTATTGCTATCACATGGTCATCAGTTTCTTCTTCCAAGACTAAAGCCAGCTGAATTAGGCCCTTAAAAATTATGTTAACAGGAATTCTTAAAGAAAATTGACATTAAAAATATCATTTTTTATGTGTAAACTAACTTGTTGCAAGTCTGATTGAGTCTAATTGAAAAGATTGAAGAGATCAAAGTCTTACTTGTGACTCGATAACAGCTAAAGCTAATTGATCCGAATGACCTGCAATATATCCAATCGCCATAATTCCTGGCACTCTTGCAGATTTTGCAGTGGCTATTAATTCTACGAGAGCCGCAATTCCACCAGTGTTGACAATTAATTCTGCCAACTTGAATAAAATCATCATTTATGGGCGTTTGGTACTAAATTGTTCATAGTAAATGTTTTTTTTTTATTTTTTAAATAATAAATAGCTTACTTCGAAGGTGTGTTTGCAAACTTCTCTTGTAAGAACTGCAGCAGCTTTAACGACATTTTCGTCGGGATGGGCCATATGAATTAAAACATTAGGAAAAATCTCCGCCTCAACAACAAATTCTGCAAATTCTATTGAGTGTTTTGCAATATTTCCCAGAGCTGATAAAACCTGTCGCTGCATTTGCGTTTGATTGAAATTAAATTAAATTAAAAAATACTAATATGCTAGATGTAGAATCATAATATAAGTAAACAAAAATTTTGGCTTATTTTTAAAGGGAAGGAAACCTTTAGTTTGGCATCTGGATTGGAAAAGGCTTTCGCCAAAATTGATATCGATCCGGAATCGACGACAGCTTGAGCCAATTCTACGGTGTGTTTACTAATATCGCAGAGTGCTGAGGCGCTAATTTGTTTCAAGCATATGTCAGGTTCTTGCAGACAGAGAACGAGCAACGGTACAGCGCCTTGAAAATAAATAGAAATAGAGAAAAAGTTATTAAAAATTGCGCAAATGAAAGCAATGACAAAAAAATTAAGCGTAAAAGTAAATAATTGCAATATTTGTTGAGTAAAATGAGAAAATCGAATTTTGAGCTAAGAGGTTTCAAGCCCCTAATTAAAAAAATAAAATTGAAAACTTGTTTACCAGCATCAACGACAGTTTGGGCCAAATTTTTATTCTGCCTTGCCACATATCCAATTGCCCAGGCAGCAGCTTCTTTAACTCCAGAATCAAAATCTTCAAGACCAAAAATAATTGCGTTTAATCCTTCTCCATTTATAGCAATTGTTGCCATTTCTGGAGAATGTTTTGCTATTGAACGTAAAACGAAAAGGGCCTGTTTCTTATAATATTTCTGTGGATACAAATAACTTTAGAAATTTATCATTTTTTAAATAAAAATTTACGGTTTAAACTTGGATCCATCGCTTAAGAAATAAAAACCTCATTATTATAATGCTAATTTTCTTACATTCTGCTTTTCGAAATTTTTGATTATACAGGGCAGTACGTCTTTCCTGACAATAGCTTGAGCAATTCTTATATCATGACTTGCTAATCTGCCTAAAGTAATTACAGCAGTTTGTCTAATTGTTGGGATAATATCGTTAATTAAAGAACAGACGGTTTCCAAAACTCCAGCTCTCTCGAGGACTTCCACATTGTGAGATTTTGATGCCAAATCCGCTACAGTCTGTATAAACTGCATTCGAGATTTTTGGTACTGTTCAAAAACTGAAAATTTAAATAATTAAATAAATTAGATATGAATAAAAAAATCAATAAAATTGAATAATAAATTCAATAGAAACTAAATAATTCAAATATTCAAATCTGTATCGTCAAAAATGAAACTTTTATACTCTTAGTGGCTTAAATTTACATTATTGCTAGAAATCCTGGAATTTTTATTGTAAATCGATTATCTAAAAAGAAATAACCTCTAGAAACTATTTTTTTATATTTTGTAAAAAGAGAGTGTAATAAATAATTCCAGGAACTAAAAGATGAAAATATTTTTAAAAAAGATATTTACCCTGCTGACAAATCCGCGCAGTCATAATTTCCTTATTTCTCTCCAAGAAGCTTTAAAAATCGGAAAACATCACAAAAAAGTCTCCAAAAACAAACGCCGGTTAATTTTCTTCGCAGACGAATCACAACAAAACGTTTTCTTGAAAAAAACAACAAAAAAGTCGAAGAAAATCCCTGAAAATGAGAGTTTCTGATAATATACGCTTTTCAGTTTCTTTGCTACCATTTTTTTGGTTCTGAGTGGCCTTTTTTCGGAAAAAAGGACGAAAATGTAATTAAATTAAATTGTAAACTTGTAAAGTATGAAAATGAATTAGAATTGAAATCTGTCACGTGCTCAGGGTAACCAACATGTAGAGAAAAAAATTCCAATCAAGCGCTTGAAAAATCCCTAGAATTCACTAGAAGTGGAACATTGAAAATTCCCTAAAAATCAGGGTTGTGAACGTAACATAACTTCGGTAAATTACATGAGGTTTTTGACGTAATTTACGTAATAGAAAATTTTTACGTCTTATACATAGTTTTATACTTAAATACGTAAATAACGTATTTTACGTATAAAACTCCCCACTCCATGTAATTTATTTAGGATATTTTACATACCCAACCTTGGATTTTGGAACCATGACCTGAGCTGTCTGCTCAGCTGATATTGAATGCAGTGGATAAACATTAAAAAGGGTAAGTAGATGTGTTATTAATTAAATTAATTACTTGTGAATTATTTGCGTGTATATATTTTGTGTGTTTAGAAAAAATAAAAAACCTTATACGTTTTATATTACATTGTTTATATTTTTTTCCCAACGAAATCGATAAATTACAATCGAGTGATTGTAAAATAATGACAAGAAATTGTGTTTTTGATTCATTTCAGTATTTTCACTATTTTTTTTTAAGTTCTGAATTTCTGAAAAAAAATAAATACAGAAATGAAAGTTCTATAAATTTTTTGTCCAACCAATTCAGTTTCAAAGCTGTAAGAATTTCTATTTTGTGAGAGAAAAAATATTTAATTTAAGTATTAAATAATTTTTGCGTGAATTGAAGAAATCGAATTTAATAAAATATTAAAATTTAAAGACTAAAGTTTAAATTAAATACTTATTAAAAAATATCATATTCAATATCCTATTTTAATTGTAAAGTAATTAACTTAATTTAAGAATAGGAAAGCTTTTTTTTTTAGTTTTACGATTATTTTGTTGTACAATTTCCCTAAAGAAAAAGTTATTCATTATTTAAAATTAAGATTTAAAAATATGGAAATTAATAAAAAATTTTCTTTACAGAACAAGTTACGCACCGAGGGCAATAATCTCCATTATATGTGAGATAAATAAAAAATCTGGTATGATTTCCAGGTAAGCTATTTTATTTTATTATTAAGTATTATTATTATTATTATTATTATTCCTTCTAACAATAAATATATTTTTCCTCAGGTTTCAACGTCGTCTTTTGCCAAGGTTGATACAATTCCAAAATCAACAGAGGTTTTTCAACGACGATGTGGGCAGCGAAAGTGAATTATTTTATTTAAAGCATGAAAAAGCTAACTTAGTCCATTTAGATAAAGTCAATACTCCAGAAACTCCACAGATAAATAGGGTATGCTTATCAATTTTTATTCCGGCTTATTAAGAAAAATATTTAATTTTAATACTTTGTTCACGAAACGAATTCGAAATTTATCCCCAAAATTCGATTTTTTCATTCTACGGCATAAGCATGTAAATTATAAATTTTTTCGACCTGTATTCATATTTGTATTTAAAAAGTAAATAGCGCTCCAGAGCGAATTTGGTACAGACAGCCTTAAATAAACTCTAGAATTATTTAAAGTATAAATATTTCAGATGTGACCTAAATGTGACCTAAACAATAATTATAAATATATATTTTTCAGCTCGAACCTCAATCGACTCAATTTGGGTACAATTTCATAATTGACGATAATGGATACGTGAATGTCTACACAGACGGATCCTGTAGTTCCAATGGTTTAAAAAATCCAAAAGCTGGAATTGGAGTTTGGTTTGGGGACGACCATCCTTTGTAAGAATAATTTTTGCCTTTTTTTAATTATTTTTAATCTCAAAATTCCATCTCTTTATTTTACTCAACTGAATCCAACTGAATTTCCACTAACGACTATTTCGAAATTTCAGAAATGTTTCTGAGCCTGTTGTCGGTCGATCCACTAACAACATCGCCGAAATTATGGCTGCGACAGAAGCAGCACGACAGGCGAGAAGAGCTGGAGTGCAGAAGCTCAAAATTAATACAGATTCCCAATTTCTGATTAATTGCGTCACAGAATGGATGAAGAAATGGAAAGTTAGCGGTTGGAAGACGTCGAACAATAAACCAGTAATTAATAAGGATGAACTCATAGAATTGGAATCCGCTCTTTCATCTTTGGAAGTCGCCTGGGTCAGTAAAATATCACTAGTGACGGAATTCATGATCTTTTCAAATTAGGATCTTGGAAATTTCTAATTATTCGAATTTTAAGAGTTTAAATATTTACTAATGTTTTTGGTTTACAGGCTCATGTTTTAAGTCACTCTGGGAATCATGGAAATGAAATGGCTCATCTTTTAGCGAAAGCAGGAACCTGTAAGGTTCAGGAAACAAAGGACGAATCCAGTAGCTAAAAAAAATTAATTTATTAATAGTTTTCATAAAATTGGAGATTACATTTTTAAACTAAACTGGTTTTGAACGCGGAGCGGGTTTTCTCTTTTGAGACGAGACTCTGCTGATTTGCCTCAGGAGCGTGTAAATATCTTCCGGACAAACTTGCAGGGCGAGAAGTTCCATCAAGACGCTGCAAACAAGAAAAAACTGGAATGAATTTCTACGTTATGATTCTAGTGAAATTAAATAATAATAAAATGATCTGGTGTATTTTGTGATACCCTTAAAATAAATTATGAGTTTTAACTGTTATAAATAAATCTTTAGAACTGTAAATTATTTCATGTAAGTTAAGGGCGTTGGACCCAAGTGTTAAGCTCAAAATTCCATTCTCCATTTTACTCAACGAAAATTATCGATAAATATTTTTTCGCTCTGTAGCACTAATCTTTTTTCAAATATAAAACTGCATACAGAGCGAAAAAATATTTAACTTCGATACTTTTTCCATAAAACGAAGAATTCAAAATCTAACTTCAAAATTCAATATTTGTATTTTACTTACAAAATATTTGAATTAGATATTTTCTCGCTCTGTACGCATAATTCTAGTTAAAAATTGATCAATTCTACAGAGGGAAAAAATCCCAAATTTAATATTTATTGACTAAAATGAAGAAATCGAATTTTTAAATTAGAACTTGACTTTAACGCCCTTAAGGAAAGAATTATTTAAATAATTGCAGCTGGACTTCAAACATTTTATACCCAGTTCCGAATGACTTGATTTCGACTTTATTTTGTTTACTTTATTGTAAATTATTGACAAAATTGTGATGATTGATTTTAATTTCCAACAATAAGTTGAAAATTCTATTTCTTCATTTTACTCAAAAAAAATATTACAGTCATTTTAAATCTCTTAGGATCCTTTGAAATACTTTCCGATTCCTTCAAATCTTTTTAAATAACTTTAAATTGCTTAAAATCCCAAAACATTTTTATCACTTTACACCCTTCAAAAATTTTTTTAAAACATTCAAAATTTATAACCGAAATACTGCAGGAGAAGACTGGATTCCTGCTAATTCTGCGAGAGCGATTAATTCAGATTGATTTTCCTGTGAGTGCGTCATTTTATCTTCGAATCTTCCAGTTTAATTTTAGAAAATTGTTTACGAAGAGAATAATGAAAATATTTTTCTAGTGTCAAACTTTTCAGGTGTTTTCAGGTAAACAAGAACGTTAGATAAGAAGGTCTTTTCAAAATATTATTTTGATGGTACTACTGAGGGGCCCGGGGAACCGGCCGTGTGGAGACACCCTTAATTTATTCCCAACCTTGCAGGGACTAAATTCGCCATCGAGTTTCCACTCTATGTATGTGACAAAAAAGATCCGCCGTTTTTTGTTTTTTTTTGTACTGTTTTTGACCTTTTGACATACTCTCTCAATATTAACGACCCCAATATTTTAAAATAAGTCTACATGTCTTGAAATATAAAAAAAAGAAAAAATATAAAAAAAAATTCACAAGGACTTTTAAAATATCTTTAAAAAAATCAGGACAAATTTGTGACACCCTTTTTTTTACGGCCCTGAGCGCGGACGCTGAAGAGATTCGGAAGATGGACAGAGTCTGACTATTACGCCATTGCATCACTGATTTCGCGATTTTCCGCTATGTTTTATTGAAAAGGTAAACAATAATTAATAATAAAATTACCAAAAAATAATTTAAAATAAAATTAAAAATAATTAATAAAATAAAATATTTAAAATAAATTAAAATAAATTAATTAATCATTAAAGTTAGAATTAATACAGTGGCGTAGCTTATTCTAGAGGGGCCCTTCTAACATTTGAATTTTTAATTTTACGATTTTTAATTTTTACACTCGGGGGCCCCGTATCATTGATACGGCGGTAGCTGCGCCCCTGAATTAATAATAAAATTAATAAAATACAATTAATTATCATATGTAAATTTTTATTACGCTAAAAGTTTTGAAATTATAGATTTTTTCGCTCTGTACACATAATTCAATTTCAAAAATGAACAGCTCTACAAAGAGAAAAAATATCTAATGATAATATTTATTGAATAAAATGAGGAAATAGAATTTTTAAAATATTATTTTCAACGCTAATTTTTTTTTCAATAATAAAGACAATTTTACGATTAAAAACTTTATTTAGTTTCGTTTCGTAAATGGGAAAAATATATGTTGCATGTGCCTGTAGGAACTTTGGGCTACAGATTACTTCCGAAAAAATTATTTGAGGTAATCTACCAGCTTACGAATCAACACGTAGAACATGTTTTTGTCACGATGATCAACGATTGTTTACAAAAAGTTGATAAAGCTAAACTTAACTCTACAAGTAAATACTAAATTTCCTTATTAATTATTATTTTAAATTTATACACATTGGTAACAAATATTGTATCAAATATTATTATATCTGGTACATACAGCTTCATTTTTTATTATGTATCCGTTCTTTCCTTTTATTCATATATTTTTTTTAAATTCCTCCTACTACTAAATTTCGCTAGAAGAAGCGATCGGTTTATCTTGATTTATAAATTTAGAGTTTACTCCCTATCGCGTACCAGAATACAAGAAACATTAATTTTCCGTAAAAATCAACTCAACTTAATAAATACGTAACAATTCCTTTCATCGAAAAATATCCCTAAAAATTAAGGTGGTTGAAACCAATTTTTAACATTAAAATTCGACTTCCTCACTTTACTCAACAAATATTACAAATAAATATTTTTTCGCTCTGAAGAACGACTTAATTATAATTTTTGTTGAGAAAATTGAAGTGTACAAATTTTGGAATCCAACATCCTTAACAAAATCACTATTTTACTGCTTAGATAATAAAATTATTGGAGACATTTTTTATAGAGGATGGCACGCGATTTTTGAGAGGCTCTGTAATCTTTTTTTGATCAACACCTTTGCCAATTCGAAGATATATAATTATTTACAATGTTGCAACTTACAGTATCTAAACTCACAAATTCGATAATAATTCCTTCAAGTATCTAAGGAGCTTAGGCTCTACATTAAATACAAAGAATCTCACGTTCTGGGATTACGAAATTAAATGAGAATTTCAAGAAATTTGCGCAGTCTTTAAAAAAAATTACTCCAGTCTTATTCCCGAACGTCAATTCATTTGAAATCAAATTTTTAAACATATAAAGAGACGTGACGGATACGCCCAATCTGATTAAAACTTTCTTTGGTTTAATCCGATGGAATGAATCAGGAGAAAATCTCGAAACGAGGGTGTTGGCTTCAATTTCTGACTTAAAAATTCCATTTTTTCATTTTACAAGTATAACTTCATTCCAACATCCTCAAAAAACTCAAGAGACTAAAAACTCTGATTTTTTAAAAATAATTTCTCGTAGGTAAAGTTCGAAATATTGGACTAGTCAATACTGTCAGTTGCAACTTCGCTGCTTTTGCAGACGATAAGTTTCAAGATGCGAAACAAGAAAATTCGAAGATCCTCGAGTAATCAGAGTCAAGATATAAAAAGTGATGTAAAGTAGGTTTTAAAATTCTTTACAAATGATTCCCCCTACTTTTGAAAGGCGTTGACGACACGAGGTGAAAAATTTTAGAGTTTTGGACTCTCGTCTGCACTTTAAGGTTGCGAGAATTGAGTTTACAATTCGATATGATTTATGATTCGATTCTCAATTTAGAAAGTCTGTGGTGTTGTCGCTTTCAAAATCCAAAAGATTCTTCAAAAAGTCTTCTCTTGACGGACTCGTCCTCGAGCTTTCGCGTGAAGTTCGCGTTTACTTTTTGTTTCTTGACTAGAATTATTTTTCGACTTCACGTTACTGGAACGAGGCCGAGCCTTTTCCTAGCCAGAACAAACCTCCGAATGTTCATCCCAAGCTGCGGCCTGAAAAAATAAACCAGGAGTCAGTATTTGTTTTGTAATCAAGAGTACTTTTAAATAAGAAGGAAAATACGAATTTCTAACGTCAAAATTCGATTTCTTCACTTTACTCAACGAAAATTATAGATAAATATTTTTTGCATAAAACGAAGAATTCAAAATCTAACTTCAAAATTCGAAATTTTCATTTTACTTACAAAATATTTGAAGTAGATATTTTTTCTCTCTGTACGCATAATTCTAGTTAAAAATTGATTAATTGTACGGAGGGAAAAAATTCCAAATTCAATATTTGTTGAGTAAAATGAGGAAATCGAATTTTAAGATTGGTTTCAACGCCCTTACATAATTAATAATTATATTATTTAAAAAAGAGAAAAGACGATTTTTACCTGACATTCAGGACTGCAATACCATTGATTTCCACAACCTGCACATACATATTGTGAAGCGCGATCGTGACATCCTTGACAACGAGGGGGAGTATCTTTTTCCTCTCCTTTTCCAGAAATTCGAGAATCTCTCTCGTCCATCATTCCCGTCTCTTCCTCCACATAATCCTGAAAAAGTTACCTCACTCATCAGATTTTATGCTTTTAATTTAAAGATGGAAAAAAATAGGAATCTTGTATAATTTTCGTTAAAATAACTACAATAAGTTAACAATTTTTAAAAAAATTGTCTTTTTTCTTTTTTTAAAAAGATACTAACCGCATGCATACTGTTGCCAAGAGATTGCACCGGTGCATTAACCACTGGAGTGATCGTAATTTCGGTCCGGGCCTAAAACAAAATTGCAATGTTAAAAAATTAATTTTTTTAAATAAAATATTCTCAAAAAGGGAGAAATGTTATAATACTTTTTAGAACAAAATTTTGTATTATTTTTTTTTCTATTTATTAAAATTCCTTACAATCATTTTAAAAATGTCCACATTTCTTAAAAGGTTTACAAGCTTCTTAAAATCCCTTAGAATTCCACCAAAAACTTTAAAATCTCTTAAAATACGTCAAGATCTCTTAAAATTGTTGAAAACTTCTTAAAATTTCTTACAATTCTACAAAGTCTGTTCTAAATCATAAAAACCTTATGAAATACTTTAAAATTCGATGAGGTACATTCAAATCCCTTAAAATAACTGTAAAAAAATATGAATTTCTTAAAATTCACACAAGCCTTTTAAAATCCTTTAAAATTCCACAAGGAACTTTAAAGTCCCATTCAAACTTTTTATTATTACACAAATTTCTTATAATTCCCTTAAATTCCTAGAAATCTCTTAAAATCTCATAAAATTATTGATAATGATTAAAAATGATTATTGAAATGATTTAAAAACACAGAAAATCTCAAAAAATGCCTAGAAATTTTGAATTTTTATACAAATCGAAAAATCCTTTTAATTTTAAATCATCCAAACTTCAAAGCATTTATTGATTTACGATGGTGTGAAATTACATGAAAATAATCTCTCACCTTCGAGGAAGAGAGAAGATCGCTAATAGAGACAGGACTAGACTCGTGATAGGCCTGAAGCATCCGCTGAGTAGCGGAACTCGGGTGTGATGTGCCTGTTGAGGCCGGAGAGTTTCGTTCTCTTTCCGGGGCCGTAAGCAACCTCGCTAAGGTTGGTGAGAAGGTCGTTGGTCTTGGCGATTGTGCTTTGGTAAGTATTCCGTGAAGAAGTGACCCCGTTTGTTGAGGGGCTGAAGTCTGAATAGTAGGCACCGGGGCCACTGGGTGGAGTGTCACGTCCGGATAATTTTGCGGCGTCTTTACTGGTTCTCCTTTAAAAATTAAAAAAACAGATCAATAAATAATAATCAAAATCTAGAGACAATTTCGAATTCCAGAAACAGTTCTGAATTCCGAAATTTCAAAATAATCTGAATTTTCAAAAAGAAAAAAGAAAAAAAATATATACTTTGTTGCTGACTGAGTTTCGCGAATTGAACGAGGTACTCCTTGCAGTTCAAGGAATTGGGATCGACGTTGGAGTTGCTTTTGCAGGAGTCGGTGCTTGAAGGACGCGAGTCCGTATTCTGACCCGTTTCTATAATCGCCCCTCCAGCTCCAAGGCCGATATTGACGTTGTTTCTCATTCTTCGGCCCCTGCAATCGTGATCACTACTGTCGTTTAAACATGAAAAAAAAATCATTGGTACTTTTTCTTTGAAATACAGACATCTCAGCCCAATAATTTTATACCAAAATATTTAAATGTTAAGGATGTTAAAGCCAAGTTCTAGTCTAAAAATTCGATTTCTTCATTTTACTCGTTTTCAAAAATAATTTTCAAAGAAATAGTTTACTCTCCAATAAAAGAACAGAGAGGAAAAAAGAGGAATATATTTTTTTGAATATGAAAAGATGATAAATCCTCTCACCTCCTGGGAACGTCCTCAGGGTGTCGCGACCTAAAGTCAGCAATGATGCTATTGACATCGACAATTGGTCCCTGTCGTCCTTCTCTAATCTGTCTACTTTCAATCAGAGCCTCTGCTTGTTTTCTAACATCTGCAGAATGCCTGCTTAGAGGGTTTTGAACAGATTGTTGCAAATGCTTGGCAGACTTCTCAATTTTATAAATTCCATAATTATCCTGGGAAATTCCTTCTCCATGTTCATCCCTGGCGGGAAATCCACATTTTTCCTTCACAGCGTTACTGGAACCTCTTCTGCTGTCCCAGTCGCATTCCGAATTCGGTGGAAGCCTCTCACTTAGTGTAAGTTTATCACTGCCTTTCATGAAATTTACGATTTCTCTTTGCCTCCGGATTCTCTCGTAGGCTTCCTCCTTTAATTTCTTCATAGTGAGGATCTTATTCCACTCCAACTCAGCGTTTCGCGCCATGTTTTCGATGATCTAAATTCAAAAAAATTATTGTTAAATATTATGTATAAAAAAAATTACAAAACTTAATAAAATAAATATTTAAATTATTGATTTTTTTCAGGGTGACCACACGATTAAATTTTTCAATTTCCCTGACAGAAGAGTATTAACATTTTCAATAATAATATGTTACTATTGAAATTTTTCAAAATTTTCGTATAATATCACTTTAAATCTTTTGAAATGTAAAATCACTTTAAATTACTGAAAATTTTTATGATAAAAATCTTTAAAATTCACGACAATCTTGAAAATCTCTTGAAATTCCCAGAAACGTCTTAAAATTTCACGAAATGCCTTCGAATCTGTTAATATTCCATGAAATTCTTTAAATTCAACGAAACATTTTTGAATTCCTTAAAATTCCACTACAATATTTAAAATTCCATAAAATATCATAAATTCTTAAAAATCTATTTATATTCCATGAAATCCTTTACAATTAATTCAAAAATTGTTTCACAAATCATAAAAATCTCATGAAATTCTTTAAAATTCCTCAAGGAACTTTAAAATTTCTTAAAATTCTTTGAATTTCCTAAACTTTCTTTAAAAATCTCTTAAAATTTCATGAAGTCCTTTAAAATCCCACTAAATCTTTTAAATATTATACAAATCTCATGAAATGATTAAAACCCCAGAGAATCTCAAAGAATACCAGAAAATTCTTTATTACCCTTCGAAATCCTTGGATAGTTTCTAATACTTATTAAATAAACTATAAAAGCTATAAGAAATAAAATATTTTTCCCTGAATTCTCTGACTTTGAGACATATTTCCCTATCAGAAAAATATTAACAATCACTTTAAATTACTTAAAATTTGTATTATAAAAATCTCGAAAATTCACGAAAATCTTTGAAATCTCTTGAAATTCCTTGAAATTCTCAGAAACGTCTTAAAATTCCACGAAATGCCTTAAAATTGTTAATATTCCATGAAATCCTTTAAATTCAAGGAAACATTTTTTAATTCCTTAAAATTCCTAAAAATCTCTTAAAATTCCCTGTAATCCTTCAAAATTCACTAAAATCTTTTGAAATTCCTAGAAATATCTTTAAATTCCTTAAAATTCTGTGAATTCCCTAAACTTTCTTCAAAATCCTTTAAAATTCCACTAAATCTTTTAAATATTATATAAACCCCTCGTAATCCCTGTAAATTCCTAGAAACCCTTAAAAATCCCTTAAAATTATTAAAAATCTCTTGAAATCATTAAAAACCCAGAGAATCTCAAAGAATACCAGGAAATTCTTTATTACCCTTCGAAATCCTTGGATAGTTTCTAATATCTGTTAAAAAACTATAAAAGCTATAAAAAATAGAATATTTTCCCCTGACTTCCCTAACATGTGGCTACCCTGTTTTTTTTATAATCACCTCAATTTCAGTTTTGAGTATATCCGCCTTAGCGTCAAGATCTTCAGCCGTCGCATTTTCGTATCCGGGGATAAGGGAAGAAATCAGTTGTTGCCGCTGATCGATGCAGATTTTCTTTGAGTTTGTACTTCCGTTCGCCGCAAGAACTTCATTAGGGGATCGTCGTTTTCTGCTTCCTTTCTCTTCCGATCTGAAGACTCTCGAGTCTTCCTGTTGCTTCGGCAGTAGTGCGACAGTCGTGGATTTCTTCGTGGCTTCAGGACCAACTTCTGAGTAAGGTTCCTGCTTCACCACTGAAGAGTGGAGACGATCAGCTGCGGCTGCTGCAGTTTCTTCTGGAAGAGCTGCTCCATTTTGTTGGCTCTGTGGCACCTGGGGCGACTGTCTCGACAGGTCTTCCTCTTCCTTCTTGTCCTTGGTTTCCAATTTTTTCCCATTGGCTCCGCTATCATCCATTGCGTGCATCTTGTTCAGACTGAAATAAAAATTTAAATCATTAGCGTCGCTATCAAAACAAAACAAAAAAAAATATATATATATATACAATTCTCTTTCTTCGTTTTACTTAATAAATATTATAACTAGATATTCTTTCGCTCTGTACGCATATTTAGATTTGATAATTAATCAGTGGTACAGAGCAAAAAAATATTTAATTACAATATTAATTGAGAAAAACGAGGAAATCGAAGTTTAAACTTAGAAATTGGTTGTAATGACCTTAAAAAATTATTTAAAGTGGTTTTATTTTATTTTATTTTTTTTTATTTTAATAGGCTCATGGCTCGAAATGCCCTCGGTAGGTGGCTTGCGCTCTAGAATAGAAGGTGACCGCAGTGGGGTTACGTTGTAATGTTGTATGAGAAGGGAGAGTCAGAGTTTGAGACTAAAGTGTGCGAGGGAGAGAAAAAAAGTGTGAGAGAGAGAGAGAGATGTACTGATGGGTGAGGTTCGTTGCACCCACTCGCGTTCACTGCACTTTATACATCATGATGATGAATATAGTTTTCGCGGGACCGTCCACTCAAATTTGCTAAAATCCAAGACTTCATTCTCTTCAAGTTTCCCGCCAAACTCAAGACTCTTCTTCAAGGACTCTGAGTCTTGGTGCAAATTGAATTCAAATTTCTTCACTTTTTTCCATTTTTTTTTTAAATCTGGTTTTTAATCTCGATTTTTTTTTGCTTGGATATTGCATCACTAAATATATATGTCTAGAGAGCTGGAATATTTTGAATTTAAATCCCTTTTGCGTTCAGGTCCGAAAGTTGTTGTAAACAATTTTTGGATCCATAGAAAAGCTTCTCTAGAAATAAAAAGCCAAAGTTGAGTAAATTTGTGAGTGAAATTAAAAACAAAAATGGAAACAATACAGCAAAACTAATTTAGGAAAATTCAAATTCCAGTGAAAATATTTAATATTTTTGTTTTCAAAGTTTATCCAGAAAAAAAGTGAATAGAAATTTAAAAAAAAATGGAGAAACTGTAAATACAATTTTTGAATAAAAATTTTTAACATTTGTAAAAGAAGCTGTATTTTTTTTTTATTTTGGGAATTTAAAAATTCGGGTCCTTTACATTTTTGGGAAATTGAAATTTGGGTAACTTTCTACTTTCGCAAAAGTTTAAATTCCCTGAAATTTCAATTTTCGAAAATTGTTAAGTCCCGAGAATTAAAATTTCGTTTAATATTGATCTAAATTTTTTTTTAATTTTCAATAAAAATTTTGAAATATAATTTTCGGGAAATTTTAAGCAAAAGTTTCAGGAATTTGAAAATTCGGTTATTTTATATTATTGGGAAATTCAAATTTGGAGAACTTGGAAATTATTATTATTATTATTATTTTGTATTGTCGGCAAAAAATGGTAAAAATGGTAAAAAATGGTAAAACTGGTAAAAAATGGTAAAAAATCAGATTGGAAATTATTATTATTATTATTAGTTTGTATTGTCGGCAAAAAATGTCCCAATAAATCTTCCACAAGCAAAAAATGGTAAAAATGGTAAAAAATCAGGTTGGAAATTATTATTATTATTATTAGGTATTATTATTTTCAGGTATTATTATTATTTTGTATTGTCGGCAAAAAAATGTCCCAATAAATTTTCCACAAGCAAAATATGGTAAAAAAATGGTAAAAATGGTAAAAAATTATAAAAAATGGTAAAAATGGTAAAAAATCAGGTTGGTATCATTTGATGCAACCCAACCAACATTGAAGAAAGCGAGAGTTCACTGAGTACCGCTTGAAAGAACTGGAAGTTCCTTGAAGCAGAAGATAGTGAAAGTACTAACTGTAGATTGTAGACCGTAGAGGATATTAAAGTGCTCAGGATCTCGAGAGTAAAATCTCAATGATAATGAATGCAATCTTCAAATCTATTTGTAGGAGACGTAAATTCAAAAAAAAAAAAAAAAAAAAAAACACAAAAGTTACAAAATACAATCCAGGTTAATTAGAATCCTTTTCAGGAATAAAAAAAAAGGTTGAAAGTACCGTGTCATGTCCAATACAAAGTATTTCCACATCAGGCTTTTATTTCAGGAATTCAAGACAAAACAGCGGAAGTTGATTTTGAGGTTACATTCACGCTTTCCTTCAAAACTAAATTTTTTTCAAAGGAGCTAAATTCCCTTAGAATTTTCAGCTAAATTCAGTTTCTATCGGGTTTTAAAGGTTGTTGAACTGGAATCTACCCTCAAAATTCAGAAATTAAAAAGCGCGAACCTAAAATTGACGAGGCAAACTTTATTGACGCGATTTGCACACAAAACAAAGAACTAACTTTTTGGAAATTTTTTAGGGGTTGCCGAGGTCAAATTATTGAACTTTAAAATTCAAAATGGCGGACCGGGTTTTTAAAAAATGGCTCAATTTGCGTGAAAATCATTTTCTGGGGGTTTTTGAAGTCACTGAGTTCAGATCTAAACTCCAAATTCAAATTTTTAGTAAAATTCAAAAATAATAAAAATGGGACAATATGAATTCTCAGAAAAATGCAACGCCAATACGATCGCTGATTGGTTCCCCTTATTCCTTTTTTTTTTCCTCTGAGAAATCATTTTGTCCAATTCTCACTCTGGAGAGTTTTTATCTCACTTTTACAAACGAAGTATTTTTATCCATTTTTTCTCTTGACGGTGCAAAAAGAATGGCGGATAGGCCGCATTGTGTACCACCGGGAAAAATCGAGCACACCAAGCCAGGTTGAAAAACAGTAAACAAACGATTAGTTTCCTTTATCATTCACTTCCAGAAGATTTACTCTTTAATTATCTTGATTCCTCTCTTATCAGATATCTCCAGTCGCAAAATAATCTCGAATCCATTAAAATGAAGTTGTAAAAAAAGTGCAATTTCTTCTTACGGACTTGCAATTCAAAAAGTGGACAACTATCATGCAAGAGTGGCAATAAGACTTCATTACGGGATTAGAAGATTCAAGCCAGAATTTCTCAAGGATTTTGCAGAGCCATTTCAGCAGCTAATTTGATATTTCCTTACGAAAAAAGGTCATTTAAGTTGGCTCCGGTCTCAAATACCCTTGAAGAAGAAAAAAAAAACACTTTAACTTAAACTTTTTTCAGGGAATTGATGTGGACAACTTCAACTTCAACTCGAAAAGCCCAACTAAGAAAGGAACTTGACTTACATTTTGGACAAGCATGGGACCGCAAGTATCGAGAGGACAGTCTCATTATTCATTTCCATGGAACTTGGTAAGTATTAAAGTTGTTTTTTATTGGACCAAATCGTAACAACTCCATGAGTGGAGAGCTGGCAGCACTGAAGATACCAACTGAGACTTGGAGGTCTTCGATCTCGGTGGCTCGACCTCGTCTACTCGGAGTACCACGTAACAACACCGAAAGGCAAAAGACCTCGCGACGCCGCGTTCTCTGGCGATTTCACTCGCGACGCTGCCCCTTCCGTGGCACGTGGCACCAATCCGGGGTGGAGAAACGAAACGGGAATTGAGAAAGGTCGCGAAAAGTGCTGACAAAAAGCCGAAAAGGAAGAGACGACTGTAGGAATCGTGCCTCCGATCCAAGTGCCGTTGAATGTGCGGCTAAAGGCGAATGCATCGGGCTCGAATACGGAGGTGGGGTTGCCTCGTCTACATGAGATCGTAGGCGATGGTGGGGAGAAGCTAGGGCTCTACTAGTGTTAGACTAGGTGAGCCGTGCGAGGGAGGTTAGGTAAAGTTACGTTAGGTTGCCCGAGGACCTTGTCGCCGCGTCCTACTTCTTCGCGAGGGCACGCGAGAACGCGAAAAGAAAAAGCAAACTCGAGAACACTCCTCTCTTCAACCTCCGCCTTTGCCAGGGATGGGAAAGTTCTTTTATCACTCATCACTCGGAAAAATTCTAAGCTCCACTAAAAAAAATCTCAATCAGACTATCAGCCCCCGAGTTTCAAGATAAGTTTCAATCTCCAAGGTCAAAGTCTATAGTCTAAACTTTCCCAGTGGACCTTAAACCGTAACCATCTTGAACCAGAGTCCTGATTATTCTTCAGTAAAAATCGCAAGAATTCTTACTCAAATCTCCTTCTCGTTTGCACAATATTTGTTAGTATGAACTTCAAGTACGCTCTTCGTGTACTGTAGCCGAGTATCCTTAATTGTCTTAAATTACGGAACGACTCTCGGGTTCAGTGACCCAAGTGCACGATCGTCTGATGATGAGTCGCTTGATTTGCTGAACTTTGATCTATAACGTAAAATAACTTCAGGATCGGATTTCTTTTCGCGAAATGAAAGAAGTCATAGTAAAGATTAGGCTGTATGGAGTACTAGAAATTATGTAATATATGCAACTGTCTTGGGTCATTTAAGTCATTGTTTCGCTACTAAGGCGCTATCAGCAGCTATTATAAACACTATCAGTTTTTTTCGAAAGAGTTCTCTGTCCAGGCTTCAAGAATTGGTGCTGTTTACTGCTGGCGATACCTTGACCTGAGAAATCAGCGGTTCTTCATATCAGTTTATGACGCAACTGAACCTATTCACTTGTAGACGTGAATTTTTGAGGTGGGAAGTCATTTTCGGAATACTCGAAACATTTTCGTAGATTCCTAGAAGTTAGGGATAAATTTGGAAAAAGCTTTCATTGGGTCAACTACAAAGTCGAGATCACTTACAAGTTCGTAAGTGATCGACCTTAAAAAGATCTGGCAACGATGTTACAAGAATGTAGACTGTTCATTGTTATTATCAAGTGCGTTATTAAAATTGTCGATGGTTCGACCTAATTCGGTGGCAGCGCTCGGAGGAACGGTCAACCGCCTAAGCTGTCCCTGATCGCCAAGGCCGAACACCAACTCCGTCGTATACCTCTAGCTTTGTTTAGGTCAGGTTGAGCTGGTCCCAAGTCTGTAGTCCGACAAGTAGGACGGCTTTTATCGACGGAGCCTTCTATTCGCAGTAGGCCTGGAGAAAGGAGTTTTGCTTTCGATTTCGTTCACCACGTGCGTGTCGGCGCGTGCCTCATCCCCCGACTATTCACTACGTGCAGCCTATATAAGTGCAGTTTATATTATACCTGGGGACCCGACAACCTTCATTTCATCCTTTCCATTCTACATTTGAAGAAGATTGGAAAAATGTAACGAGGGTAGTTTCTTTTATGCAGAATATAGATCAAGGGAATTATCTTTATCTGGCTTTGGCCCCTGAAGCTGACCCTAATAGTGAGTCAACTGGTCATCCGCTCGATCGAAAATGCCGAGTCTTGGATTTATTCCTGTGCTGTTATTTCTGTCATGACCCGAGGAATTTTAGTTGCTTTTCAATAAGGGCATTTCAAATAAGTTTATGGAGATAGCCTGGTTTTAGTAAAGATAATTTGTGGTAAAGACAATTTTTTTCCTTTCCTGTAAGTTCAACAAAAATACAATTCTAAAAAAAAATTGTACAGTTAGTCAAGTTTTCAAGATTCTTTAGATGCGTCGCTTTTTGGGGTTTCTTCTGCTGCTATTTATGTTCGGCTGACCTTGCTTATTGACATTCAGTGACCCACCGTTAAGCTAAAGTCTAAACTCTAAACTACAACTGTGGATATATCTAAGAAGATAACATTTTCATACTTATTTATCTTTTAATGTATGCGGACTAAGTTAGAAGATATTTCAAGAATCTCGAAAGAATTTTCTCTTCAGTTCCAACGGGAATGCTATTTAAAACCCAAGGTCAAGTGACTTTGCAATATCCCCGAAATCAATGAAATCAGATTACAAGGCGGAGTTTAATGAGAGCCAAAAAATCGTGCTAAGTTATAGTTTGCCCGAGAGTGTAGACCAAAATCCTTGACATTTGCTAGTTCTCCACGTCTTGGAGGTCATCGCCTGAGTCACCGGGCCTCTAAATAAAACGTTTAAAATTCTGGAATGCAGACCCTCTCATAGGGGCTATAATGCATCCTGTCATAGGGGTTCACGAATTCTGCCTCGAAAATAGTGAAGACCTTGAATAGCTAAAGATATTATAACTAGAATTTGTGTATCTTTCTCTGATCAAATTTGATTTAATGCAAGATTTTCATTGGGACGTTGAACTCGCAACTGAACTAAGAGTTTGAAAACTACCTCGCAAGACAATGAGGCAACATCTGCACCAGCTAGGAGTACAAAACAAAACATCATTGCTGCCAACTTGGAGGCGAAACCGGAGAACGCAGTACAACATAAAGAAAGAGATCTGATGACTCACCGGGGCTTAAGGCCGAGGGCCTGTAGAATGTCCATGTCTTCTGTGAATTGTATATCTGTTTCAATTTTGATGCTGGGAAATTGAATTTTGCGCTGCGGTTTTGGCTTAGGCTTGGGCTTCTGCTGCTTTCCGTTGACAACGTTGGCCTTCTTTGCGGCGAGCACTTTCGGCTGTGTGACCTTCATCGCAGATTTTTTGGATTCCTCAACGAGCATCTTGGTGACCGGCTCAACCGACACCGGTACTGCGGTGGTTGGTACCGCTCCACGGCGCAGTCTGCTGCGCGCCGGAAGTCCCATCACAAGGTGCTCTATGTCCTTCTCGTATGATTCATTGGTGAAGTGGAGGGAGCAGATGCGCGCCGTATGGATGTTGAATGGAATATCTCCGTTTGGGAGGGGTGCGCGGCCACAAGCGCGCACCCATAGTGAGCGCACTTCCGGTATCTGCGGGAATCGATGGTACCGAATCCGTCGACCTCGAGTTCGTCGATGACTGTTGCGACAAGAAGCTACCGCACATTGAGGCATTGTTGATTGGCTTTGGTTCTTCTGCTAGTTTATCACAATCACGTCTTTATCTCCCTTCTTGGTATCGTTGATTATCAATATTGGTATCCCTGATTAGAGGTTATCTCCGGGCTGATTGTGAATCACACCTCGGTTGTGCTATGGAAGCTCACTTTGGTCCCGCTTTCTTGGTCCCGACTTCAGTCTGGTTCTAGATAGTAAAGGTTTTATTTAATTAGACGCTGGAGGGCAACTTCACTGTTGACGCCATTTTGTGTCCTTAATTTCCTAGCCTAGGCTGGTTGCGCTCTAAAGGTCAAGGATCAAAGACGCGAGATAGTGCCAGCTTTTTAATTACGCAGTTTACGTCTACTCTTCGGCTAATACAATCTTTCGACATTTTATTAGTCACTACGGTTCAATTTATTCTATTATTCGTTAGAAGACAAACTTTTAATGAAGCTGAAGTTTGTCGATACTTTCTTAAAGTTTTTATTTATCTAAAGGGATTTCAAAGGCCATACGTTTTTTAAGGAATTCATGCAATTTTTAGAAACGTTTAAGAATTCTAAGGGATTTTCAGGGATTCTAAATTTTTTGAAATTTTGTGGAAGTTGAAGAGGTTTTTAAGATTTTTAACAATTACGAGGGATTTTAAGTTATATAAAAATTTGAAAATTTCATATATTGTTTAAAAACGTAAAAAAAATATTTCATGTAGTTTAAAAAAGCTTATTTTTCGCTATCTTGTAAAATGAATGCAACGTAACTTTTATATAGTTGTAACATAAATGTTATATAACTGAAACGTGAATGTTATATAACTGCAACATAAATGTTATACAACTGCAATATTAATTTCTCATAACCGCAACATAAACGTTACGTAACTCCAACATAATCATAATGTCAAAATTGGAGTAAGCAGTAAACTGTTTGCTAATTATAAAGTATGATAAAAACGTGCCAACTTAATAAAATCACATTACTATATTTACCTAAAACAGTAAAATCCCATCAAGAAACACCTTCAGAAACACCCGACATTATAAATTTAAACAAATTCTCTTTAAACGAAAGTTAGACGACACCAGAAACAAAATAAAACCTCGAGATCCTTACTTCACCTTCACGAGTGACTCGACACAACAACTCACGAATCTACCTAGTCCTAACTCAAAAATCTACAGCTCCGCCAATTACGCTGCAGCCTATTTCCACAGGACACAAAATGGCGCTAGAAGCTCTGCAAACGCACGCTTCCTGCTTCCCTGATCGTGCGAAACCCGGCATTTCGTAAACACTCGGGAATTCCGACTACAGCACCCAATTCCCCATATCCAGGGAATGCCCCCTCTATACTTACATCTTTGTATATCATTTGGTTCACGGAAGACTTTTATCACAACTCTATTCGCGCTTCAAGGTCACTCTTCACTCTCTTCTTCTGCCTCTCGCCCTTCTCATTCTCCCACTCTCACAAAAAGCGTCGATATCACCCCCTCGAATCGTCTCCGACTCCACAAAACAACAAAAAAAAAAAACACTTTGGCTCTATTATCTCTGACTAGAAACAATCAACCAATAAAACTCCTCAGTTATTATTGAACACTTCTCTATAATCAACACCTCCGTCCGTCACGTGTACAAACAACTAAAATTCACTTTCTGCCTCAAGCAACGATCCGTCCGCCTTGAGGACCAGGCGACAACAGAAACGACCGAACAACTCCTGATATACCGAGAGCGCCAGAGGCCGAAAGGGTAGGCCGGTACCGCCCTGCGATTCGTCAGGGGTCGAAAATTCCCCCCTCTCTCTCCGGCAATGGTGGGGAGAGTCCTCTGCTATGGGGATAGTGGAGGTGGTAGATTGGTACCCCAGTCTCCGTTCGCTCCCTTTCTCCAAGGCCCTTCCACAGGGTGGCCCCCTCGCGAGTCTGTCCACCCCCAAAAAAATTCGTTCTCCAAACCCCTTCGGCTCTGGTCCCCCGTACGACGAAGAACAGTATCAGTATCTCTATTTTTAATATTTTTCCTCGAATCTCCTACCTAACGTTATCTATCGTATCGCCTCGAGTGCCGGTCGCACGGAACTGTCTCCGTCTCCGGTGTCTCACTCGACAAAGCGTGCGAGAGTTGAGCAAGAAAATGGCAGCCGTAAGCGAAGCCGCACGAGCAATACCGAGGACGCTCTCGGCCCTTCGGATAACGCCGACGACGGAAGTGAAGGAGGACTGACTCTGAGTGTGGGCGGCTTTCGGTGTCTCGTTTCCTTCCGAAAAAAAACACGTGCTCGAGGTATAGGACACGTTGCTCACGCGTTGCGGACTAACGGCGAACTGACGATCGGCGCAGGAAGACGGAGGGCGACGACGACGGCGGCGGCGGTAGCACATCGGCAGCAGCTGCGTGGACCGGTGAACCAATGGTGGCATGGTGTTGCAGCGGGGCGCAGGAGTTACCATGAGGGGGGGAAGAGGGGGGCAACGACGGATGAGACATGAGGCTGGAGAGAAGAAGGGAGAAAAGCGGGGGGGAGGAGGTCATTAGTGGCAGCGGCTGAGGGTCCTTTCTGGTGCAGGGCGCAGGGCTTAGAGGCAAGTAGGGGTTCACCACCCTTGCCTCTATGAAGCTGTCCCTGCCCTATCAGATCCTCGCCAATGCTACCCGGTATCCCAACAAATGATACCGAATAACCCTCTCGATAACGCGATTCCATCATCGAATGTCTGGGGTTTGGAGATTTTGTCTTCTTCATTTAAGAGCTGAAGATGGGTGGGTTTCGTGGGCGGAGGAGTCCTGCATATTGTGCGTAAATGGGTTTATACCGCCATAAAAGTACTTAAGTGGGGTTTGGGATTAGTTTTGGGATAATTGAGGACAAGCTTTAGAATAAAAGTATCTTGGGAGTCTTCAGCAGACGCGGGAGATCTTCACTCGTTCCCTGCGCCCGCATCATCGAGTGACACTATGAAAGAGCTCCACGAATGATGAATAAGCTCTCCAAGGCAACGTTGCCAACTCTCTTCCTAAAATGGATCATTCAATTGAATTTCCTAGCTGCTGAGTCGATTTGAACCAAATACCGTGTCTTTTGTTGGATACTCGTTTGTTTATCTGGTCAATTGGCTTCAATTGAATGTTGTACTCAATATTGAGTTCCATTTCTTCATCTGGGAATTTGTGTCTTCCGAGGGGAATTAGAATCAGGATAGGCTCTTGGCAACGCTGAATAAAAATTAACGAGAGCTGCAGAGGCATCGTGACCTCGCCTGCTGCCTCCGAGTCAGAGCAGCATGCGCTTGGTTCACCAAAGCCGCCATTTTGGAACGATAAGGAAGACGCTCGGCAGAGAATAGAGATAACAAGTGTCCTACGCCCTAAGTTGAACCAGTTTCCACATTCCCGATGCTATAGTCTATAATAAGTCTTCTGAGGTGCGAGATAAGGTGCTGATGATAATATCTTCTGATGAAATCTGCGATGACAGCTTCAGAGATAAGGGGACAAGAGCAAAATAGAATTTAAGACAAGACTCGGATTCTTTATCTTATTTCTAATTTAATTCGACGCAATTCTGAATTTCTTGATGAGAGGTTGATGAACCCAGGTGAACTTAATTGGATCAAAGGGAATACAACAATTCAAAAACAACAATTCAAATACAACAATAAAATCCAATCCATTTACTTTAACTCGGGTAAAGTTTCGTCAACATAAAAATACACGACTCCACTTATTCAGCTTCAGGTCATTGGCCATAAATTATGTGTAGGTACTTGTGATTTCTATTGTGGCAGTAGAAGTGCTGGGATTAGGAGACTTTGTAAATATAAAATGAAAAACAAGAGGCAACGGTCATCGGTCGTAGTTCATGACCAGGTGGCCTTGGAATAAGAACCGACCGATTTCCGGTGGTCTTACTCCCCCCCCCCCCCTGGCAACTCGCCTCCTCTATACGTATTCATTTCCTTTCTCTGTTGCTCTTGTTAGACTCCCGATCGCTCTCTTCTTCCGTCTTCACTCTTGCAATCTTTATTTCACTGATCTGTCCATCCCAACTGCTTCCTCGACCCTCTCCTCTTTCCCACTCATTCTCTCTGTCTCTTTCTGACTCAGAGAGGCCTCGAGCCTCTTTGTCTCGCCTGTATCCACCTACCCTGTTAGCAAAGCACAGCTGGCTTCGGGATAATAAACCCACGCATTACTATAGTCTTCTTATACAGGCTGGAGAACGCCGAAAATGTCCCCTGCGTCGCCTAAACACTTTGAGACTATAACCATTGAATATTCCAGGTCAGATTTTTGGTAGTGTCGAGGCGAGGAAATATTGAGATTAGCTTGGAAGTTTTCTAGATTGAGATATAGATAACAATAATATTGAGAAAGAAGGTGTATTAAATATGAAAATGGAAGATCCAACTGAATTTGGGTGAATTGAGGAAATTTAATTCATGCGTCCAAGTGTGTATTCATATTAGGGGAAATTGAGGCGAATTAAATAGGATTTGGTGAATTTAATTGAATTTAATTGAATTCTGATTAATTTTGAATTTAAACTAATTGTATGTGGGCCAATTCGGATGAATTCAAGCGAATACAGTTGAATTCAATTGGATATCAATTTCAGGCAAATTAATTTATATGATTGTAACTTAATTCAATTGAATTTGGAGCAATTGGATTCAATCCAATTGGGTTGTTATCTAATTTCGATGAATTTGACTGAATTTAAGGGAATTTAACTATTTTCAACTGGTATTAAGAGAATTCAGTTGAATTAATTAAATGGAAGTTAACTTAACTATATATATAAGTGCATTTAAGGAAATTTAACTTAATTCTATTAAGTTTAATTGCATTTAAGTGAATTAAAGCAAATCCAACTGCTCGTCCAATTGGATAAGAGTGAATTCACTAAATTTGATAGCGTCTAACTATATTCGTATTAGTGAAACTTAACACAGAAAAAAAGTCTTAAATCCAGCCCAAAAGTCTAGTTTGTGTTAGAATTTCAGTCAGTTTTTGGGCTTAGAACTAAATTTAAGCCCAAAAACTGAATTAAATTGTAACAGAAACTAGACTTTTTGGCTTGAATTAAGACTTTTTTTCTGTGAAGTGAGTCGAATTTAAGCGGATCCAGCAAATTTAATTGAATCCAATTGAATTCTGACTAATTGGACTCAATCCAATTGAAACTGAGTGAATCCAACTGAATTTTAACGAATAAAACTGAATTCGATTGGATATAGTTGAAGTCAGTCGAATCCAACTCATTCCAATTGAATCCAATTGAATTCTGATTAATTGAATTCAATCCAATTGGAAGTGTGTGAATCCAAATAAATTTTATAACGAGTACAATTGAAGTCAGTCGAATTCAACCCATTCCAATTGAATCCAATTGAATTTAAATGATTTTAATTGAATCTAAGAGTAAATTCAAGAATATTAAATGAATTTCGACAGAATCCAGTTGATTCTAATCAAAATACAACTGAATTCAGATAAATTAACTTAATTCGATTGAAGTGAAACTATTTAAACTAAATTAATTCCAACGGAATTAAGTTTAACTTCAGTTTCACAAGATTTCAAGGAATTTTTAAAAAGAGTTTTAAAGATTATTGAAAAAGATTTCAAGTTTTAAGTGATTTTAAGAAATTTCAAGGATTTTATTCTAATGTAAAGGAAATCAAATAAAATCCCCTAAAATATTTTTAATTTTCTGTAAATATCTTAAAATTGTTTAAAATATTTCAAAATCCTTTGGAGTTCATTAAAATTTCTTTATTTTTCCAGGAAATTCTTGAAAAATAAATTTCCCAACACTAGATAATTTCTTACAATGGAAAATTCCCAAAAATATCTCTAAAAATGTATGGAAAATATTTTTAAGACACTGAATAATTAAATTCTTGTAAAAATATTATTTACATTACTTTTTTATTTATTAAAATAATTATTTCGGGAATTTTCCATTCTCGGGAATTTTCTACTGTCAGGAATTTTATATTGTCAATTTTCAGTCGGGAAATTTTAACTTCGGGATTATTCTAATATCAGAAATTTCACATTGACAATTTTCAGTCGGAAATTTTCCAGCATCGGGAAATTTGAATTCCCGGATTTTTCTAATACCCACACCGAAATTTTCAAGTTTCGGCTGTCGGGAATTTTACAACATCGAAAATTATATTTTTCGATAATTATTTATTCCGGAATAAAAGTTTCGCTTCAAAACAAGTTTCTTTCTGAGCGTATATATTAAAGATAATTATTTAAAAAAAAAGTGAAAACTTGAATTTTACTACGATTCCCAGCCAAATCGCCAGCCTGAAATCCTTGGTCCCAAAATCCATCTCATCATCGTTCCACCCCCCAGGGACTGAATCCTAACTAGCGAAACGCCGCGAAGTGGAGAACCACCTTTTTCCTCAGCACCACACCTTTTTCATTTTCCTTTGTTTCCAAGCGTAACGGGCGCGAATTCTTCGGCGGTCTCCACGGGTTGGTATCTTTGGTGCACGGGCTAGGTGGTTCACCCCTCGCTCTTAAAGGGCAACTACCCCACTTGTTCAGACATGTACCCTCACACGTACACCTTCCAATTCTGCCTCCTGTCGCGATTTCCTTCTCTATTTCTCCCCCTGGCGCTGAAGGACAGCCTGCGAGAAGGGAAAGATCCAAGAGAGAGAGAAAGAGAGAAAGAGAGTGAGAGAGAGAGAGTTAGAGGGGTGTGGAAGAGAGAGGATCGGGTGGAGAAGGGAGTCTCCCTTCATCCTTGAGGTGGGGTTCCAGCTACCCCGCTGCGTTCGCTAGGATCAATACCCGCCATCCGTACCAAGTTTCAGGCTACCCTGCCTACCAACCAGGCAACGAGCCTATCCGCCTGACTGCTTGGCAATTCTGGAGTGTTGATCAAGATGACTGTTTTGATGTTGATAATGTCGTCAGGAGATGTAGGCATCAGAAGATCTAGTGATCTGAAGACATAGTCCATACTTATCTGAAGACATAGTCCGGTCATCCGAAGATATAGTCTTTAGTCATCTGGAGCCTTTGGTTACCACTAACCAGCTTCCTGAAGCTTTTCCAACTGAAGCTTTAACAAACTGAAGCCTTTTCCAACTGAAGCTTTATCAGCTGAAGCCTTTTCCAACTGAAGCCTTTCCCAACTGAAGCTTTCCAAAATGAAGCCTTTCCCAACTGAAGCTTTACCAACTGAAGCCTTTCCAACTGAAGCTTTATCAACTGAAGCCTTTCCCAACTTAAGGTTTCCAAACTGAAGCCTTTCCCAACTTAAGCTTTCCAAACTGAAGCCTTTCCCAACTGAAGCTTTACCAACTAAAGCTTTATCAACTGAAGCCTTTCCCAACTTAAGCTTTCCAAACTGAAGCCTTTCCCAACTGAAGCTTTACCAACTGCAGCTTTATCAACTGAAGCCTTTCCCAACCGAAGCTTTCCAAACTGAAGCTATATCAACTGAAGCCTTTTCCAACTGAAGCTTTCCAAACTGAAGCCTTTCCCAACCGAAGCTTTCTAAACTGAAGTTATATCAACTGAAGCCTTTTCCAACTGAAGCCTTTTCCAACTGAAGCTTTACCAACTGAAGCTTTCCAAACTGAAGCCTTTCCCAACTGAAGCTTTAACAAACTGAAGCCTTTCCAACTTAAGCTTTCCCAACTAAAGCTTTATCAACTGAAGCCTTTCCCAACTTAAGATTTCCAAACTGAAGCCTTTCCCAACTGAAGCTTTACCAACTGCAGCTTTATATACTGAAGCCTTTCCCAACCGAAGCTTTCCAAACTGAAGCTATATCAACTGAAGCCTTTTCCAACTGAAGCCTTTCCCAACCGAAGCTTTCTAAACTGAAGTTATATCAACTGAAGCCTTTTCCAACTGAAGCCTTTTCCAGCTGAAGCTTTACCAACTGAAGCTTTCCAAACTGAAGCCTTTCCCAACTGAAGCTTTAACAAACTGAAGCCTTTCCAACTGAAGCTTTTCCAACTAAAGCTTTATCAACTGAAGCCTTTCCCAACTTAAGATTTCCAAACTGAAGCCTTTCCCAACTGAAGCTTTATCAACTGAAGCCTTTCCCAACTGAAGCTTTCCCAACTTAAGCTTTCCAAACTGGAGCCTTTCCCAACTGAAGCTTTACCAACTGAAGCTTTATCAACTGAAGCCTTTCCTAACCGAAGCTTTCCAAACTGAAGCTATATCAACTGAAGCCTTTACCAACTGAAGCCTTTTCCAACTGAAGCTTTCCAAACTGAAGCTTTACCGACTGAAGCCTTTTCCAACTGAAGCCTTTTCCAAATGAAGCTTTCCAAACTGAAGCCTTTCCCAACTGAAGCTTTATCAACTGAAGCCTTTCCCAACTGAAGCTTTCCCAACTTAAGCTTTCCAAAATGGAGCCTTTCCCAACTGAAGCTTTACCAACTGAAGCTTTACCAACTGAAGCTTTATCAACTGAAGCTTTATCAACTGAAGCTTTTCCTAACCGAAGCTTTCCAAACTGAAGCTATATCAACTGAAGCTTTTACCAACTGAAGCCTTTTCCAACTGAAGCTTTCCAAACTGAAGCTTTACCGACTGAAGCCTTTTCCAACTGAAGCTTTCCCAACTGAAGCTTTATCAACTGAAGCCTTTTCCAACTGAAGCTTTCCAAACTGAAGCTTTCCCAACTGAAGCTTTACCAACTGAAGCCTTTTCCAACTGAAGCTTTAACAAACTGAAGCCTTTCCAACTGAAGCTTTCCCAACTGAAGCTTTATCAACTGAAGCCTTTTCCAACTGAAGCCTTTCCCAACTGAAGCTTTACCAACTGAAGCCTTTTCCACAGTTCAACATGTTTCCAAAAACCTTTCCAGAAGAACCTAATGAAACCTTATTAGCAGGGTTGCACGGTTACGCGTAACTCGGACTTTTATATGTATAATACGTATTTTACGTATTATACGTAAAAAATGTAATAAATGTATAAAATGGTGGATTTGAAAAGAGTTTGGGGGGAAAAGAGCATAACATAACCTCAATTATTCAAGAATTAGGTTATGTTTACTTTCTAAATATGAAGCGCAGTCGCCATCTTGAAAACGTAAATTACATGTAAAAAACTAGAGACGTAAATTACGTACGTAAATTACGTCAAAAACCTCATGTAATTTACTTTAGGTCAAGAACACTCTAATAAGGACACTCAACTCCGGTGGAGGGGGTGAGCCCGAAAACGTTGACAGTGGTAGGAGGCAACTAGACC